>VYZU01084963.1:0-34788 GCA_013401355.1 Ceyx cyanopectus
AACTGGCAGATAAGCAACAGTTATGTTCAGGAGTACTTAAAGATGTTGACTTGAGAGGGAAAGGCGGGTTGCCTGAAGGATCAAGATGGAACAACATGTTTGGGCTTGTCCTTCCTATTCACAGAAAGAAAACACCTGATCTGTGGGGTTAGTCAGGGACCAGGGGGGACAGTCCTCTATGATGCTGTTGCCTGCTCTGTAACTTTGAGCTTACTCAGTGCACTTTATGACTAATTTTTACCTTTTGGATTATGGGGTGTTCTTTTCTGTTAGAATTCTTAAGAAATGTGCATTCAAGTCAATTCCTGATAACTGAAGGAGGTGAGCCCTCACATTTCCTGTGTTCTATTTTCTAACAAACTGGAGCAGCTTTACAGGTGGATGAAAGCAAACAAAAAGCCCCATAAAGCCCATACCAACAGAACTGCCTACCCTGCTCACTCTTGGAAAGAGACCTTCTTTCCATTTTCTGCTAGTTCCCAAGCTAGATATTGGGCTAATCTTGCCCTCCACACATGCTCCAGTATACCTCTCAGTAATAGTTTCTGCCTGAGAGGTCAGTTTCTGCTATTGCCTCTGCCCAAGTTATCTGCTAATGTTCTTAGCTTATGCCATCTTTTTGGCCATGACACTGCTTCTGACATGACAGTGCCAACATGGCACCATTTTTGACTGCAGAGTCTTGACTCAACTTGCTGACCAAAGAGATGTTTGGTGCCACCGGTGCAGAAGAGAGCCCCAGGAAAGGTACATTTGCGGTGACTCTGTCACTCTCTGTCCTACAAAACCAGAATGTCTACATCTCAGCGATAGATTTATTGGCAAAGGGCCAAGAGAAGAGGAATTCCAAAGGAAGCCCAGAAAAGAAGATGTCCCTGAAAATTGTCACATCCTTTCCTGCAGTTCTAGTACGCTAACAGGGTGGGTCAGTGAGAGGAATGCTACTGCTTGGTAACTGGAGTAATTTAGTGTATTTTATTAGTGGTGAGGAAGTAAGAAGGTGTGGACAAGTTCAGGTCTGAGCAGATGTAGTAAAAGGCAAGGATTCTTTATGCTTGTGTGTGTACAGCATGAAAACAGTAACATAGCACAAATGTTCTGTCATTGGCTTTTAAGGGTTTCTGAGTGTATTTAGACCTGTCATGCTGGTTTTTTTATTATTTTGAGAACTGATAGCCTTAGTTGTAATACAGGTTGTCTCATTTTGATTACTAAAGCCCACACTGTTTTGCATCTGAAACTTGAAAAATTATTAGCATTTCTTACAAAGCCTGATTGGAAAACACCCCAATCCAGTCCTCCTTTTATAGATGTTCTATATATGAATAAAATCTAGTGACAAACCAGTGGGCTCACCTTACATGCCATTTAAAAAAACATCATACCTCTAAATCTAGATATGTGAAAAATAGCTCACTTACATCAACTTTTCCCTGTAATTCATTTTTCAGGTTGCTATGCCTTCCCCTTCTTCAGACAAACTGGATTTCTCCCCAGGTGTCTCAGAAAAAAAACAGACTCCCACAGCGGCCCCAGAGAATATCACTGAAGGTGGGATCGTGCTGCTTCCCACTAATACTGTGCCATCTCAGCCTATGCAGCAATTCACACCAGCTGCTACTGCTGCTAAAGCAGGTAATGTTTTATAGATGGAGATCTGAGGGTGGACAGTGGATCAGGATGGCTTTACTGTCAGGCTTCCAGCCTGTTGCTAGTTAGGAGCTCACTCTTTATGCTAATGTGACATCATCCCACTTTAAGCCTGCAGACCTGCAAGCCCCAGACCCACTAACCAGTTACATGAGTTAAAACTCTGACCAAATCCATCATTAATGGGAAATTAAGACTCAGCAAATACAGCAAAGATTTAGAGCCTTTCTTTAAATGATTTAGCTTTATACATGGTGAGAAATACCTGAGGCTTTCTGGAATTTCAGAATAGTCTCTTCTAGACATACTGCTATTTTTTGTGTGACTCTTCATTGCACTGGCTTGGAAACTCTACAGTAGGGTTCCCTCTACATATAGTTGTCAGATGCCATGCAGGAACATAGGTGGGACCTGAGGAAGCTTAGCCCTTAATAGTGGAGAAGCCCAACCCCTAGCAGGCGAAAGCATAGCCTGGGGGTGGGGGTAAATTGTTGTATTTTCAAAGCTGTGGGGAAGTTTATCAAACTTCTAGCTGCAGAGAAGAAGTTCTTATTTTGAAGAGGACGTGTTTAACCACTGTGTCCTCTGTAGTTGTGTTAAATTTTGTGTGCAAGTTAGAGTAGCTCCATTCTCCTGCTGAGTTTCCCACCTCCCTGTGCACATAGACAGAGTTAGAAAGGCCACAGGAATCAGAGAAGCACAGATGTGTATTCTTCTGCCCTCCTGATGCACTAAGGAATGTGGAGAGCTAAACCCCTTGCTTCCTGGTAGAGCAAGTCTGGTTTGGGACAGTTATGGCACCCTCTGCCAAACTGCAACCTGCCAGACAGGATAGCAGTACAAAGTAACAAGAAGAAATGAGCTTCAAGAGATTCCTCTCCAGCAATGGATCATCATCACCATTGAGTGTTGACTAGGCAGCTCCTCCTCCTCCTTCACAGGAGGAGGTTGAAGATGACTCAAAAAGGAGTTTGGAAGCTAAAGCTGAAGGGAAGGTTGTGATGAATCTCACAGTAAGTACTGCTTGTGAAAGTGCATCAAGTTTGTGTATGCTCAGCCTTGCTGTTCTGAAAGTCTCAAAGACAGTTCCTCTTCCCTTTGGTCATCACCCTCATCTAATTATTTAATTGTCATCTCACATGGAGGTCAAAGTACAAACCTCCACTCCAGTGGAGCAACTCCAGTGAGCAATGAGGGAACCATGGTGCATTTAAGTACCAGGGACAAGAAGTGTGCTGTCAGTGTGGCCTTTTCAATTCATTAATGTTTAGACCTTTCTGCTGCCACTGCTGAGTAGCCTCCTGCTCATGTACTTGAGTTTGTAAGTTGGTTGTGGTAGATGTTGCCTTTGGAGAACCTTTGTTCTGTGGGTTCCTAGTATTAAAATGACACCACTTCAAAACATTTGAATTATACTTCTGATGGGAACCTTTCCTGAAGTTGTGCTTTGGTGTGTTTCAGTTGGGGACTGGATTTGTGGACTTTGGCATTTTTGGGAGAGGAAAGAGTTTTCACAGATGAGAACTGTGAGTGTGTTCCTGGGTGGCAAATAAATGGAATGTGCAGTTCAACTATGAAGTAACATCTCTGAGCTGATATACAAGTGGAAATTTTTAAAACAAACAATGATCTGGACACTGAGGTGCCTCTGAAGTGCCACACAAACATAGAAGTAGTGCTTCTTGGTGAAAGAAGGTGTGATAGTAGAGTTCAAGTATGGACTGTGCTACTTGATTTAATGAGGTTTGTTCTGGTGCAGATGGCTTTTTGTCTTCTGTTTCCGCTATTTTTTAATTCTTGCACTTCCATCCAATTACTAAGAAAAAAGAGTAATTCTTTACTCATTGATACCTGTGAATAATCAGAATGCTCTTCTCTGAAACAGAAATGGGAAAAAATGACACTTCATATCTGGGGAAGAAGAAAACTTGTGGTTTGGTAAAAGGTGAAGGACCTGTTTTCATCATTATAATAGATTCTTTGATTATGTATTGAGGTTTTTTGAAATTACTTCTCCTTGCCCATTCACTGTATAGTGTTGGTCAAATTTTACTTCATCCAAATATTATTTGAAGATACTAAAATTATATCCATCCCATCTGTTAAAATATAATGTACTCGGTTCTGTCTTAGATACAGTAAAAGAACTTACTGTGTCTGCTGGAGATAACATACAAGTGATGCTGCCCCAAAATGAGGTTGAACTGAATGCCTTTGTTGTCCCACCACCACCTACAGGTGAGTTGAATGGCCTTGGCATAGAAGGAGATGCACACACCACCAACCTTTAAATGCAGACAGGTCCTGAGTTACAGGAACATCAGCAGCACTCAATAAAACCATCTTTCTCATCTCCTCCTGCTGTCTTTTTTTGTGGTTCCAACTGCAGAGAGGATTTCCTCCTTTGGATTTTTTTTAAGGTCTTTGGGGTTTTTTTTAATTATTTTTAGGTTTTTTTTAAGATTATTTTTTTTAAGTGGCTTTTATTTTCAGAACCTGAACTCTTTAGCCAGGTTGGTCAATAGAAAGCCTGTAGTTTCTACCAAAAGGTGATGTGGCCCAGTTTATAGCATCTTGCTGTAAAGCAGAGGGGGCAAAAAAGTAGTTTCTGAATGCAACATTTACCTTAAAACCACCAAATTCTGACCTGCAGCAGCAAATAATCCATGTTTTATAGATAGCAATGCAAAACACATTCACTTCATGTGAAGCTGTTCTTTGCAAGGAAGTCAGTAATTTGTGAGTCCATTACACACCTGTTTTACCAAGTTACAGCACACAGTGGAAGTTTAACATGTATTTGTACGGCTTCGTTTTGCGGCTTGAAACAGTAGCAGGCGTGTTTTCCTACTGTAGCATTTAATGATGGATGGTGTACTCAATTTCTTTGTTTCCTGAGCTTATCTTGAAGACAAAGCTGATTTCTCTTATGCTGTTACTGCTCTTAGAAACAGCCTACACCTATGAGTGGAGCTTAATCAGTCACCCTGCTGACTATGGTGGTGAAATGGAGCGCGGGCACAGCCAGACCTTGAAGCTCTCTCATGTAAGCGAGCTCAGGATTATTGTGTTTGTGTGGTCCTTTCCCAGGAATGTAACATGTGGGGAAGGGCACCTTGATTCAAAGAGTTGGAGTGACTTCCAGAGTCTTTTTCACTTGCATGTGTCATCGAATGTTTGTAGGTTTAGAGTTGTCTTTTTTTAGAGTCCTCTAATAGTAATTTTTACTCTTAAAAAATTGTTTGCTCTGTATTCCCAACTGCTGGGCAGTGACTAGTGGCATTTTGGGAATGTGTTCATAGAAAGAGATCTAGGTTTCAGATACACAAGTTTTTTATCTGTTTACTATATGGTTTGCAGATTTTTGCATACTGTACTTGTATAATTTGACATGTAACTTTTTTTTTTCTGTGTTTATCTCAGTTATCGGTGGGACCTTATGCCTTCAAAGTGACAGTTTCTGGTGAAAATGCCTTTGGTGAAGGTTTTGTAAATGTCACAGTCAAACCAGGTAAATTAATTTCATTATTTTAGTGAACTTATTTCTTGAAGTAGTTGTGCAACAGGCTTTCCTAATAGTCTGTCAGTTATCTGGTAAGTCCAGTCTTGCAGACCTGCTTCATGTCTTGGTGTCCATAAAGCATTTGAAGGAGGTAGATTTAAGGATCTTGCTCACTGGTTTTGCTCTTCCCTCAGGCAAGGCCTGAGATAGCATTGTGCCACCTGTTATGGTCTCCTTCTCAAGTACAGCTGGGAACATCAATTAGATGTTGAACTGGCTCTAGCTGCAATTTTTGTGCACAGATCTGATCTAAATTATACCAGTTAAAAGTGGCTGCAGCAGAAGCCATCTGTGTCAGAAGCATTGCTTAATAGACTTTCCTCAGCCTTGTCCAAAGAGATCTGCAAAGATGGCAGTCGTATTTAAATCACTATTGATTGTTAGAGTTATCAGATGAGTTTTGCCTGGGCTTTCAGTACCTTCCCCCTGCCCCTCTTGTCTTTCTCACAGCAACCAGAGTTAACCAGCCACCTGTCGCCATTGCTTCACCCAAAGTACAAGAGGTTTCTTTGCCTATAACTTCTACCTTCATTGACGGCAGTCGTATGTACTGGGCCATCCTGTGCTTATATCCTGTATTTTTAATATACAGTTACAGTATTATTGTTTGTCCATTACAAGCAAAACTCCTTCTCATTCGGAAGTTCCCTGAATCATTTATTTAATGGGATTTAAGTCCAGTTAGAAATTATTTTAATAAATAAAAAAGTGATAAATGTCAATCTTCCAGTTGGGGAATGGGATGCAGTGCATTGGAGACTTCTGAGTCCAAGCAGCAGCTATTCTCTGAGCTTCTTGTCCTTTCTAGAAGGCTTCTGTACCAGTACAGCTGGGGCCATGGTAGAGAGCTTTCATGTAGCTATGCTGAGATGTCATAATTATGGTCATAATTACTGACACTAGACCAGTCAAAAACTGATTTTTGTGTTTATGTGAAGATTTCTTGTTTGTTTAACTAAGCCATCCCAAATGTAACTTGGAATCTGTGGTTTAACAACTGTGGTGCATGAATCCTGTTTGAATATGCTTGAAAAGGTCATTGTGGAAAATGAGTCAGGGCATGAAAGACTTTAGTACTAATTCTAGCAACTGCTACAAGAAACATGTGTTTTTCCTTTGTAGAAAGCATAGATGATATGAAGATTGTGAGTTACCACTGGGAGGAAATTAAAGGTCCCTTGCGAGAGCAGAAGGCATCTGCTGACACACCTGTCTTGTACTTGTCTAAGCTTGTTCCTGGAAACTACACTTTCAGGTACCTATGCAGATGCTTGCTGTCATGGTTTCAGCTGTTCCTGTGATGACAGCTTGTCATGGGTGGCTGTAAAAATGTGCTTTTCCTTTTAAATCGCTTAAACCTCTTGTTGGAGAATTCTAATAAAGAGTCTGCTTGATGCAGAATAAGCAGAGTGCACCTCACTCCAATGAAAATAGCAGTACAATCTGTTGGAAAAGATGAGTCATTTAACAACACTTGGTAAATTTAGTGAAGCATAAAAAGGAATCAACAAAGGTTAATGGAGGCTCAGTTTGATGGCAAGGTCAGTACATTTCTTACTAACAGGCAAACTGACTAGAGAAAGCAGTATGATTTCAGTGTTTGTGCAAGTAAATGGATGTGCAAAGTAAAAGTTATTTGAAGGGTTAGAGCGATATTCAGGGGGATTGAGAATGGAAGGGGTAAGGGTGACCCTCCTGTGGAGTTACCAGGGTTTCTGAGTGGACCCCCTTGCTTTCTAAACTCCTCAGACAGGAGCCCAAGTATAGTTGAATTCAAACTTAGGCCTGGTCAATGGTTTATGAGTAAGAATATCACAGATGTTAGGGATATTAGAGGTAAAGGGAAACCCTCCCATTCACAAGGTTCAGAATAGTTCCCCTTGCCCTCCAGACTCCTTCACAGAATAAGGTTAGATCTGCCCCTAGTCCCAGACCTGGTCAGTAGTGTGTGTCTTAAGAAAATTTTGAGTATTCTGTGTGGTGCTTAGTGCAACATTGTGCCTTTTGAGGTAAGTGATAGCAGGAAATGGTATATTGACAGTGATACCGTAACTTATAAACTAGTAGTGCTTCATCAAGATCAACAATTGGTTACAGTAAATAGGATGATTCATATAAGATTCAGCAAAAGCTGCTAAGCAGAGGTAAATCACACACACAGAGCTACGTGCAGTTGTGAAGGTTAACCTCTAAATAAGATGGTGTCTTTTTTTCAGATTAGAGTAAATTTGGGTGCCCTGGGATCTGCAGGATTTTTGCAAAATTCCTGGGGGCAGTGAATACTCGTGTCTTCCTTTGATGAAAGTGGATGGTGATTCTTCGTTAGCTTTGCCAGAAGACAGTCAGAATCTGACCTGAGGGGTGTCTCAGCCCAGGGGGATATACAGAGACTCAGCCCACTGAGATCCTGGAGAGCCCTGGTGGCCTCACTTAGGACCAGGATTTATAGGGTCACAAGATGATTGACTTTGGTCAGTACCAGGCTTGTACTTTCCCACAGTGCCATTGATCTGGTCAGGCTGGCTTGGCTGTTTCCTGGTGGGGCTGTGGTCTTTCATTGGCCCCTGTCCAAAGTACTCATGAGCTATGGGTATAGTTATAAAGTGCCCAGCTATTCCATCTCACTGCCTCCATCTCCAGGTGGTGTGGGGAAATTGTTTAATTCCAGGTGGATGCACGAGGTCAGAATGTACCAGGCAACAGAATCTATCCAACTTTCCCGGCCTCTGAGCTTTCCCAAGCTACTACACTGCAAAACTAAGCAGCAACAGTACTGGTTTTGCAGTGTGTCCTGGGAACCTTACTGCAAAGTGGCCCGGGGAAGGGCTGTGTTTGTACCACCACAGAGATAAATGTTTCTCTTGCTGCTCATACGTCCGTCCTGTTTGCTGCTGACATGGAGCTGGGAGGTTTGGCTGCACCTCCTGAGGGTGTGCAGCCATTCAGAGAGATCTGGACAGGTTGGAGAGCTGGGCACAGAAGACCTTAATGAGGTTTAACAGGTATAAATAAGTGCAGAGTCCTGCATCTGGGAAGGAATAATAAATGACACCAGTACACACTGGGAGGGGATCTGCTGGAGAGCAGCCCCGTGGAGAAGGACCTGTGAGTCCTGGTGGATAACAAGCTCTCCATGGGACATCAGTGTGAAAAATTATTAAATCCAAGTCCAATGTAGTCAAAAATTTATCAAGTAAATAGAAGCAAGCAAGCACCGCTGGGTGTGGCAGGGAGTCTCTGCTCTACCGAAACGCATGTACACCTGCACTTTTTCTGTTTGGGTGTTTATCCCTTCGACTAATACATATTCATAGCTCTCTTCAAAACAAAGGTGTTCTTATGTAAATGATCTATAGGACCCAGCTATCTCCTTCCAGTGCATGCTCTCTTTTCCTCCCGGGGTCTTTTGTACAAGTAAACAGTCATCTTTGCTTTTGCCCCCAGGGCGACCTCAGACCCCTGGGTGACCCCAGATCCTCGCATATGCACTTTACAAAGTTTTTTTGCGCCCAACATCATGCAGTTAGCAACAGAACTGGGTTAAACTGGTACACTAGAACATTGAAAGCCTCTGTAAGAGACAAACTATATACACGCCCCCCGCCCCGCCCTGCATTTAAGGGTTACATACACAGGACAGGGTCACACTCCACCATGCGGCCCCTGCATGGCTTTAGCATTCACACAAATTAGGTGAACATATTTCACAGCAGTGTGCCTTGGTGGTCAGGAGGGGCATTATCAGGACTGTGTCCAGCAGACCCAGGGAGGTTCTGCTCACCCTCTACTCTGCCCTGGTGAGACCTCACCTGGAATATTGCATCCAGTTCTGGGCCCTCCAGCTCCAGAGGGACAAGTCTCTGCTAGAGAGAGTCCAGCAGAGGCTAAAAGGATGATGAAGGGGCTGGAATATGTGTCTGATGAGGAAAGGCTGAGAGCCCTGGGGCTCTTTAGTCTGGAGCAGTGTCAGAAAGAGCGCCGCTGGACGAACAACTCGACTCAATATGAGCACATCGTTCTCCTAACGGAGCAACAAATCAAGCTAATATGGCTAAGTCGTGCCTCCTTCAGCCAGATTATTGGCTGGACCTGAAGTAATGACTGCAATCAATGTGATTGTTCAGTGTCCTTCCCCTTTATTCACAACCATTTATAGTGTTTCTAAAAGCAAAGTGTGTTTACATCTTTTACTATTGGTCAAACAGCAGAGCTACAGAAATAACAGTTATCATTCCTCCCNACAGAGCCTGGAATGGGCTCCCCAGAGAGGTTAAGGAGGCTCCTGCTCTGGAGAGTTTCCAGCCCCCCTGTCTGTGTTCCTGTGTGCCCTGTGCTAGATTAGATTCTGTTCTATGGTCCTGCTTTAGCAGGGGGGTTGGACTTGGAGATCTCCAGGGTCCCTTCCAACCCCTGACATCCTGTGATCCTCAAACAAAAAGCATAATTTTTATTCAGTATGCTGTTATCCTTCATTTTTCACAGTGAAGGGACATAGGCAGCAGGTTTGGTTTTGTTCTTGAAAAGTGCTTTCAGTTTTTTTGTGATACTTTACAGCATGAAGTTATGCAAAACAGGGTATCTGGAATGAAATGCCTCCCACTTCCAGAAATAACTGTGATGGCATTTGTTTTTTTTTTTTTTTTTCTATCTTTGAAGTTGGCAGGTATACTAAGATGAAACTGCAGTCAGGCTGTGAAAGTCATCCCCGGAAGGGTGGTGGCAGACATAACAATATTGGGAGACCGATCCTTGCAAGGCATTGTTCTGTGCTGATTTTAATAGAGTCATTCTGTTCTTCATAAAAGTCCTTGCTTTACTACTCTTTTCTTTCAATTATGCCTTGCTGGAGATGGATTTTATCCAGCTAATGGAAGCAGAATTTGGGTTTCTGGGTTTTTTAATTAAAAATCAGAATTCATTTTCTGCACTTTTTTTCTCTTAAAGCTGAGTGTGCACAGAGGCAAACTTCCCACTTACTCAGCCTGGGTTATTTGTCTACCAGTGGGTAACAGCTTACCAGTCAAACCATTATGTATCTCTATAGCATCAGCAGAATGTTGAAGCCAGTGTAGTTGTACATTAAATGTGGTGTTTTGTCTAAGCTTCACTGAAATTTGCATAGCCTCAATGTGACTTCTGTGTTCTATGCTGAAATTGTTCCATATTTTACATGGGCAGAAATGAGCGTATGATTTTTTTTCTGAATTAAAAAGGTTAGAACTTGCTTACAAGCAAGGCTCAAAGTGTGTTCCAAACTCATGGGAATTAAGAAATCCCTTGCTATATCTGTGCATCTTCGAGGGAGGCAACAATACAGTATTATGTTCAAGTTTACAGGAAATTAGCTGGTCAACAAAATCCAGTTCTCCCAATATGCATGAATGTGCACCCCCTGCAAAAGTCGGTGTTCCCTGATGACAGAATTAATGAGTGTTGGTTTTGTTCCCGCTCAGGGAAGGTTTGGAGAGGGGTTCCCTCCCATGTTGTCAGCTGTGAGCAGCTTTCAGAGCAGAGGTGAATTCGAGTTGTGGTGGGTTTCCCCCCTGTGCAGGGCCATCTGTCATCACTTTCAGGTGTGTGCAACAATCTCATTTCAAGATGAATTGTCCTTGTGTTTCTGAGAGGCAACAGTGGGTTTTTTATACCCTGTCCCTTATTCATTTTATGACTTGACATCCTCAAATCTCTGAGCTGAGACTGAGCTCCATTAAAATTAGTGTGCCACAGAGAAGCAAGAAGTTTGGAACTGATGCTGTTCTATAAGCAGAACTTCTTAACATCTAGAGTAGTTTTGGATGTAGATGTTAACAGGAACTATTGCCCCGATTAATAAAATCCCTGGATTTTACTAAGCTTTTAAAGGAATTTTCAGTGAAATGCACTTGAAATTGATGAAGTAGACATTCATAACAGGGTGTTTCATTTGGGCTCCAGAGCAGCCTGATATTGGTTTTTGTTTTGTTTTTAAAAGTTGAAAGTTATGTTTGAAAAGAGTCTTCTGAGTTTATTTCTTACCTTAGCTGTATTTCTGAAGCAGAAGTTTGTATATTCTAATCATTGGCTCTTTTTAAGGAGGTGCTAGAAAAAGTGCCAGAAAACTTATCCTTTGAACGTACATCTTGGCAGAAGTCCTTTTAACAATTTCTGATACTGTTTTTCCTGTTGTAGACTCACAGTGATTGATTCAGATGGAGCGGCCAACTCTACTATTGCATCTCTGACTGTCAGCAAACCAGTGGATTACCCACCCATTGCCAATGCAGGTCCTAATCAGGCAGTCACCTTGCCCCAGAACTTCATAACGCTGAATGGAAACCAGAGCAGCGATGATCATGAGATTGTGAGCTATGAGTGGTCACTCAGTCCCAAAAGCAAAGACAAGGTTGTAGCAATGCAGGTATGTCTGTTGCTGCTTGCACAGGGATGGAAAGCTCTTTCATCTGGGAAGAGTTCACTTTGTAGATCTGTTCAGGGAAGGAGTAGTATTGTTGAAGCATATAGAGGCAATTCTGAAACTATGGAATGGCTATAAAGCGTAATGACTTATTTCTGTTCTTTTACCATGACAGATGCTTTTCCAAAGTACTTATACAACCTAAACTTGTAGCTTTTTAAGAGCTGTTCAGTCTTAAAGCAGCCTTCCTGAAAGAAGTGAATAACTGCTTGAGATATCCAATGGATTAATTGGGTATTTAATGTGGAAATGCAGGAGCATTTCTTTTTGAAAGCCTAGTCATCTTTTTCATGTCCATAAAGCTGGGAATGCTGGTCTCAGGTGTGTTACATGGTATCCATGGCTAGAGTGCAATGTAACAAGTACTTCTGTTGGTTACTTAATCATTGATCAAATCCCTTGATTATCATCTTTATAAAAAAAAAGCCCTCAAACCTAATTGCATCGTGATTTACTATCCCTCTTATGAGAGATGCCTCAGATGTTCATTTTATTAGCAAAAGGACCTGTACGTGGACCTAATCATTCTATGAGCTTAACTAGATTCCAACTAAATTGATGGGAGAGTGTACTCAGGACAGAGTTGTCTTTAATACAGTTTTTCCTTAAGCCTATCTGGCTGAGATCAAGTCAAGCTTGGTTTTACATTTAACAATTTTTATAAATAATAAAGAATGTCATGGTGTTTGTTTTTAAAGTATTACTAAGGAAATGGCATAACCTGTAGTAATTTCCATCAGTGTTTACTTTCTTAATTGAGTAAATTTGTCCCATCTATTTCACAGTTACTGCTGTTCAGAAATAATGCAGCATTTATACCAACATAAGAAATTAAGGTTTGTTGTCCTTAGAAATTTCTCTGGGTTGCTTGTAAAAGGTTAGAGAGATAATACATTGCATCTGTCTATGCATCTAATTTTGTTTCCTCTTTGCCTACAAGGTACTTAAACTGTTTGCTCAAACACTGTATTTGTGAATTAAACCAAACTGTATTTTTTTTTCACACTTGCTCTATAAGATCTTTCATGATCCATGCACATTTTTGGTTTCTTTCATGCTCTCTGCACTTCATAAATGCTGTGTAGGGAGTGCGGACACCATACCTGCAGCTCTCTGCAGTGCAGGAGGGAGATTACACGTTCCAGCTGACTGTCACCGACTCTGCTAGGCAGCAATCAACAGCTGAGGTCACACTCATCGTGCAGCCTGGTGAGTCAGCTGCAGGCATGACTGGGACCCTCAGAGGTAGGCCAGCCTGATGCCTTGGTTGTCCTTGATTGCCTCATCTTCTCCACGGTGTACCACTGAGAATGCAGTCTAAATGCCCAGTATCCCTGCATCAAGGACTCTTCCACCTCTACTTTCTGTCAACACTAAAGTTTAAAGCACATGTAGAATCACAGGAAATCTGGGTGGTGAGCCTGAGGGCTCGTACTGGCCTGATTATGCAACAGGGACATGTAGAGAGCATATAAAAAGGCTGGAGAGGGGATGTTCCCAAAGGCCTGGAGTGAAAGGACAAGGGGAAATAGTTTTAAATGGGAAAGGAGTGGATTTAGATTAAAAATAAGGAAGACGTTCTTTGCCAGGAGAGTGGTGGACACTGGAACAGGTTGCCCAGGGAGGTGGTGGAGGCCCCATCCCTGGAGACATTCCAGGTGAGGCTTGAGGAGGCTCTGAGCAATCTGCTCTAGTTGCAGATGTCCCTGCTTTCAGCAGGTTGAGCTCCGGGGGGTCCTTTCCAATCCAGACATTTCTATGATTTTGTGATGTTTGAATGTACAGCTAAAAGCTAAAATGTAGTGCTTAATATCCTATAAAGTCTGTCTTGCAAAGCTGTTCAGAGTAATAATCAGTGCTTTGATAAGTTTTTTTTGTATTTTTTTTCAGTTCTCCTTCAAGAATCCTTGTGTGATTTGAATTATTTTCTTACTAGAATTGCATTGCACTTTCTAGGGAATAGTGTCAAGCAAGGAATTCACAAAAGCTGCATCTTTCACACATTTGTTCAGATGTAGGAGCTGAGTGATGAATGGGCAAAAAAGGTCCAGGCCTCATGAGATAATTATTTTTTTTTTTATTTTTTTTTTTTAATGCCTTTTTGGGGGTTTTTGTAATTTTTGCCTATTACATCCAAAGTGTCCTTTTCAGCCTATCTGGAGGTCTCACATTCCACCATGGGGCAACATTTATCTTCCTGTTGCTTTTTTTTTTTGGCATTTTTGTGTAGATGACCGCTTCTAAGAAACCTTTACAGTGGGCATTTACTGCAGAAATCAAGAACATGAGCAGCTTGGTGCTACCTTTTCAGACCAGTGAACACAGTGTGGAACTAGAAAGATGCTATATCTGAAATAAGGTCTAAGGGTAAATAACATCCAGGAAAATGTCAGCAGAGGTTGAAAACAGAATAATGTTTCTATGTTTCTGCACTGAATTCTCAAAGGCTGTAATTTAGTGGCATTGTACTGACCTTGAGCATTAGAAAACCTATGCCACTCTCTTCTTTAAGCCCTTAAAAAACAAAGTATTTGTGTGAGTGGTTTTGAAAGGGTTGTAGTGTTGGAACCAGCACTCTTTTTATAAATATTTCATGCAATGGATTGAGTGTGCTGCAAAATTTTTTGAAGTGTGACTGTGCCTTCGGATACAGCTGTGAAAAAGGGAAGTACCTGCTGTGGGATGTGGCTTGTTGCAGAGCTGGTCTCTTCCACTTAGTATTTTCTGCTGGCTTGTGCACACTGTACTTGTGATTTGTACCTTTGAGCTAATACATAAAATTTGTAATATAATATTCTGTGTAAAAATCTTCCCTCTGATTGAAAGTCTCTGTCAATGACTGCCTAGCAAATGTTATGCACTAAATATTATTTTTACAGAAAATAACAGTCCTCCAGTAGCAGTGGCTGGCCCTGACAAGGAATTGATCTTCCCAGTAGAAAGTACTACACTGGATGGAAGCAAAAGCCAAGATGACCAAGGCATTGTCTTCTATCACTGGGAAAATATCAGGTACCTAGAGATTTTACTAATCTCCAGTTAAACAGAGAATGAAGTGAACTTGATTGGGTGCCAAGAACCTTGTATGCAATTCTGTTGGATGATGCACTATTTGACACCTGCTTTGAGGATCTTCCCACAGATCAGAGACAGGAGGTTTAAGTTCAACTTGGAAAACTTAGGCATACTACCTGTATTCTGCGGTGTGTCATTTTGATGCCTACTGTGATAAAGTTAAGAGAAAATGACAGGAACTTCTGTTTCTTGTTACAAAATGAGTAACAAGCTTGGGTACCCTCCTGCAGAGTCCAAAGTTTTCTCATCAGTACTTAGAACTGGGGTTTCTCAGTCACTTACTTGTTTAATAATAATGTAAATTGACAATCTGTTTGGTCTGAGCTTTCGATAGTAGGTGACAGAAGCACTCAAATTATGATTGAAATTGCTTTACAAATGTTTTTTGGTTTTGTGCAAAACTAATTGATCCTTAATGAAAGGACAGTGTATTAGCTCATGCAAGTGTCATACCTATGGCACAGGAATGGGTTTGCTGGCACCCTGTACATATTGAGAGTGCCACTTAGAGCAACAACGTTTGCACACTCCCATTAATTAATACAGCCAGGAGACTAAACTTCTGGGGTTTATTTTCTACTCTTCTAATAACTGGACATGTGATGCTTGGAAGCTTTGAATGTCTTGAAAAAAATAGGTTTATGATTTCCCAGAATTAAACTCATGTCTCATATAGTTCTTTAACCATCAGAGTTTGTAGCTGTGATAGAACTACAGCATCCATAAAAGCAAATGGCATGAGCGATGCTTCTGAAAGAACAGTTTGTCTGGGTGTTCAGGATTGTTTTTCTGAGATGTTTTGTTTCAGTGGACCAAGCTCTGTACAGATGGAAAATGGTGACAAAGCAATAGCAACTGTGACTGGTCTTCAGGTTGGTACCTATCGCTTCAGACTGACAGTGAGAGACCAACAGGGCTTAAGCAGTGCATCTGTGCTGTCTGTTACTGTGAAGGAAGGTAAGCCCTGCTGCTGCTGCTTAGGATATGGTGGGCAACCTATCAGTGAATTCAACCAGTGACAGAATGTAAAGGAAATTAGAACAGAAAGAGATAATGTAGTTGTTGCCATATTTCAAGGGTATTAAAAAAGAGTTACTAGTATTTGGTAATAAAGTAGTAGTGTGAGTAGCAGGTAGAGTTAACTTTGCTTATCACAAGCTTTTTTTTTTTTAAGTTAAATAGATGCAAAATTAGTTGAAGTAAAAATGCTCCAGAATGCTATTTTTGACCATGGTGTGTCTACTTCATTAAGAGGATGTGTTTTTATTTTATTTTCAAAGTTAAGCTTTGAGCAGAAAAGCAGTTGTACTGTGGGCTTTAAGTAACATCCAAGAAGCGAGGTCTACCAATTTCCACTTTAAAACCTTAATATTAGAAGAGCTGTGTTTATTTTGTGGTGAATTTTTTTCTCCAATATGCATACTTTGTAAGAGGCTTTAGGCTCTTACCTATTATGTGAGATCATAGAGTCATTAAGGTTGGAAAAAACTTAAGATCATCAAGTCCAACTGTGAACCCAGCACTTCCAAGTCCATCACTAAACCATGTCCATAAACACCACACCTACCTCCAATGGTGGTGACTCCACTACTTCCCTGGGCAACCTGTGCCCTCCCAGTGCTTGATGACCATTTCAGTGAAGAAGTTTTTTGCTTGACCAGCTGAAGGCCATTTTCTCTTGTCTTCTTGCATTTTACTTGTATAAAGAGATTGATCTCTACCTCACTATAGCTTCCTTGCAGGTTTAAAACTGGAGAGTGAGAAGGTCTCCCTTGAGCCTCCTTTTGTGCTGGCTAAACATTCACAGTTCCCTCAGCTGCTTCTCATAAGACCTGTTCTCTAGACTCTTCCACAGCTTTGTTGCTCTTCTGACAAGAGTTCCTGTCAAGATCCTCCTGGTAGATTTCATAGCTTTGACTTACGTTGCATCCTCAAGTTTGCAGGCAGTGATAACCCAGCCATCTTTTGCCTTGTGTTTCTCCTTAAGGAGTGATTTTAGCATTGTCCACAGACCCTTGCCTCCTTCCAAAGAAGGTGGTGTAATCCATTTAAAATCTTACTTGGTCCAGAGTTTGGCTTCCTGTTTCATGCCTTGTTTTTCTGGGTAGCAGTGTGCTCTGGCCCTATGAGTATGGTAGCTACACCATTCATGAAATGATGATAGAGTTACATTAGAATCTTAGCTGTTGACTTTCTTGAAAACAGTGCAGCCTCAATTCTGTATCAACTGGTATCTCTGCAGAACGAGTGAAACTTGGAGAAGCAGCTGGACTTGGTTTTAGCCACAGGCATCATTGGTTGGACTGTTTCAGAGTTTCAATGAGGTATTTAGTCAGAAGCACTTGGCAACAGCTCTGCCCACATGTGCCACATGGTCTCATTTGTGCTGTGAAACATCACCACAGTATGTGCTTACTACAGTCACAGGTTCAACATTCAGTGCACCAATAGCCAAGTTAAACCAACTAGTTCATTTGGAAGAGAGATCATCACTTGTATCACACTTTGCTGTTCAAGAGTCTGAGAGGAGACCTCATTGCTCTTTTCAACTGCCTAACAGGAGGGTGTAGCCAGACTGGTCTTGGTCTCTTCTCCCAATTTACAAATGATAGAACAAAAGGAAATGGCCTCAAGTTGCATCAAGGGAGGTTTAGATTGGATATTAGGAATAACGTATTTACTGAGAGAGGGGTCAGGCACTGAAACAGGCTACCTGGAGTCACCATCCCTAGAGGTCTTTGAGAAACGAGTAGGTGTAGCACTTGAGGCTGTGGTCTAGTGGTTAGAGAAATGTTGGGATGCAGGCTGGATCCTAGAGTACCTTTCCAACCATTATGATTCTGTGATTCTGAAGAATGGAGTTAGAGCCAATGACCTGGAGACCTGCCCAAAATTGAAATTATTTTTTTCCAATCTAATATTCAGGCCAGTGAGGTATTTTACTCAGCATTCACAGCTTCTGGATCTCTGGTTTATCAGTTGTATTCTAAGAAAAAAAAAATGTCAGTGATGTCTGATTTCTGGAGAGAGAATGTGTTCGTATTTCTTTGGTGGTTTTTTTTGCCATACTCCTAATGCATGTGTTAATTTCACTGCTAGTGGTAAGCAAAAAGCATTTGGGTTTATTTTAAAATTCCTAATACACTTTGCCTAAATACAGGCACTGTGAGGATATAAGACCTTACACAAGCTGCTATTCAGTAATAAGTGATTCTCAAGACCCCAGCAAGGTCATCTCATGCTGAGCTGTGTTTCTAAGTAGGCAGAAAATCTTTTTGCTTGACTGCAAAGATCTGGCACTTAAGTTTTTAGTGAGCCTGTAAATACAATAGCCCACAATGTTTTATTGGAGAAGATCTTTTTGGATGGTGTCTCTTATTGATATTCTCCTCATGGTGCAGAGATACTCTCTACATGGTGCAGGTTGTAGTAATCCTGCACCCAAATTCTGTATACCTACTTATCCTTTCCCTGTACCTTTGGCACAAGATTCTGTTGTAACTGCCTGTAATCATCAGGTAAAGAATTGTGGTTTGACTGTATTGGCAATGGCATGTCACATTCTGCATGTTTTGAAAGCAAATCCTTCTCCACTATTTTTATGGCTAGAGAACAACAGTCCGCCCCAGGCTCAAGCTGGTGGGAAGCATGTTCTAGTGCTTCCAAATAACTCTATTACCTTGAATGGCTCAAGGTCTGCTGATGACCAGGGGATTGTCTCGTATTTGTGGATTCGGGATGGTCAAAGCCCTGCTGCTGGGGTAAGTTCTTGAAGGCTGTAATCTGTCAAATTTGTCTCTTCTTATGCATGTAGTGTCACTGCAGAGGGGCAAACAGGTATGACTCTTAAGATGCTGTGTCTGTCCCTGGTTTGTCTTCCCTACTCTAATTATTTCGTTCAAGGGGCTTGCAGTATTTTCAGTACAGCTATAGAATATGGAAGCTGAATAAGAGGACTGCAGAAGTGTGCTGGACTTAGGTGGGAAAGATTTGAGACAGAAGAATAAAGTTGTGTCTCTTTAAGAGCAATTTGTGATAGTACCAAGCTAATACATCTAATGAAAGAGTAATCTGAAATCCAGGTATTGCAAAGGAGGACAGGTCTGAGAGAATAAGAAGTATCAGTAAAATCTAAAGAATCATGTCCAATAAAAGACAAGGTAAAACTTGCAATTTGAGATTAAAATGGTGTTTGGTGCTAGATGTGTAGATAATTTGCCTGTCAGACCATGGTCATTAGGGCATTGGAATCTGCTCTCTGGACAGGGGCAGACAGCAGTAGCGCTTCATGATAAACTGAAGTTTATATGTCAGCTACTAAACAGGGAGTAGTTTCTTTTGGCTATTTACACAGTGTAGTGAGGAAGACAGTGGCAGATCAGTAAGAACTGGGAGAGGAGAATCAGTAAGATGGTAACAAAGCTTCTAGAAACAATTTGTGTGATGCATGAGAAGAATTGAAGAGGTTTATTTTTAATATAGCTGGAAGAGATGGTGGAAATACATGAACTCCAAGGAAGGGAAATAATGTGGCACTTCAGAAATCAGAACTAAGGACACTGACGTGAAATTGAAAAATAATAATGTAACTGTCTCTGATTTTCAAGCACGAGTACTTGAGAATGTCAGCTGTTCTTTCTGTTTCTGAGGTTTTTTTACTTGAAAATATCCATGCTGTGCAGACATCCTCATTAACTGCCACTTCAGATTTGCTATAAACTACAAGGTAGGTCATACTTGTCTAAAAGCCAGAGTAAGAACTCACACTGTGATACCACACAACTGACATGATTGTCACACCCACAACTTTGAAGGTATCATTATACCAGTACTTTCTTTTGCAGGATGTGATCCATGGCTCAGACCATGAGGCAGTACTGCAGCTCACTAATCTGGTGGAAGGAACTTACACCTTTCATTTGAAAGTGACTGATGCTAAAGGAGACTCGGATATTGATTCAGCAACTGTTGAAGTGAGACCTGGTATGACAATTAAAAGGTCATCGATTGTGAATACCTCATCTTTGTTCTCCTTTTCACTTCTTTATTTCAGTAGTGACAAGATTCTCTTGTTTTAAAACATAAAGCAAACAGGTTTCTCTCTTCCAACATCTTGCGTTGCCTCAATAGACTCAAGTGTATTAAAAGATGGAATGTCAGGATTCTTAACTGCTAATTACACTGTTGCCTTACTGGAAGCATAAACAAATAAAAATCATACTTCCTAGCTGTTATTTTTAATAGGGGTTTGCTTGTAATTCATTATACATTTTTGTTTCTTTGTTTCTGGTTGTTAATCTGTTTTTTCCAATGGAAAGAGTTGGGAGCTGAGTGTTAAGTTTAGGTACAAATGCTGCAGTTGTGTTCTGGATGGTTCCAAGTGTGTTTTTATGCTTATTTTCTTTATTTCATCCTGAAGGACATAAACCTTAAAGAATTTCAGTTTGGGTTTTTTTTTAAATTTATATTTTCATGTCTTGATACTACTTATTACACAGACTAGGTTTCAAATGCAGGATAGGTGGCTAAGTGATAGGAGTGTAAGTTAAGGTTTCAGGAAATGAGTCTGAAATCTTGGATTTGTCAGAGATTTCTTGTTTTTCTGGTTCCTAGGAAATGATTTTATTTCCTTCCTCACAATTATTAAATGTAGGCACAGTAATTGGCTCAGAATTCTAATTGGTTATCTTGTAAAGAAAACAAGTTTCACAGATGCTCTAGAAGACCAAGTATTATTTTACTGAATCCCCCGTTTGTGCTAGTGAACATATTTGGTACTTCTCAAATTGACCAACCTCATTTAGACCCACTCACACAGTCTTTCATGCTGCTGGGTGAGTCTATCTTTGCCTTCCTTTTCCTGGGTAGGTAACAAGCAGGGAAGTGAAGATTTAGAATCACTTAGTGCTTACCTCTGACCTGAAGATAGCAGAATTTAGAAGAAGTTGTTATTCTGCACAGAAATGTGGTAACACAACTGAAGTAACCACTGAAGTGCTTTCTTTGAACTGATAAGCTGGGTTCCTGTTTTAGGATTCAAGAGTTTATTTTAGAGAGAATGTGAAAACGTAGGCTATGTAATTTTCTAAGAACCCACGAGGTTCCTATCAGGTAGGAAAATACAGGTTTAGGAAATACTTTTTTGAGTAATCCATGTTGTCTTCAGTTGGTACTGAAATATTTTACAAACTCTGAAAGAACAGCATCTTCTTCTGTCAGATCCCAGAAGGAGTGGTCTGGTGGAGATGATTCTTCAGGTTGGAGTGGGACAGCTGAGTGAACAGCAGAAGGACACCCTGGTGAGGCAGCTGGCCGTACTGCTGAACGTTGTGGATTCAGATATCAAAGTTCAGAAGATACAAGCGTACTCAGATATAAGGTACAAATATATCATGCTCTGTCAGGAAGATTTGTGATTTTTTCACTGACTCTTTCACAGCTCATTATTAGTTGCAAAACAGTATTTTCTAAGATGACAAAAATACGTAGTCTCAGCAGCATATACTTAAAGCTGATTTCTTCTGCTATGGTAGAAAATTGGTGTGAAGATCATCTCTGGAGTCTCAGAACTGAACGATTTTGGTTTGTTGGGTTTTTTTAAAGAATCAAAATTCTCTATACAGTTTTATTCATTTAAAGAAAGCACATGTATATATTTCAGTCCCTTTGTTCCTTACAGTGCTATTGTTTTTCCCAAATGCTAGATGGAGTGAGACAGATATTCTCACGGCAAAGTAAGTATTGTATTTGAAAATAAGGTTCCAGCTGTATCTGATAAACCCCTTTTTTTTCTGCTTCCTCTCTAAGTTTTAAATATTACAAGTATTTTATAAATGTTTTCCCAGGTAACTGGGGATGAAAATACTTGCTTTTTGGTTTTGGGTGTTTTTTTTNATTTTCATGTCTTGATACTACTTATTACACAGACTAGGTTTCAAATGCAGGATAGGTGGCTAAGTGATAGGAGTGTAAGTTAAGGTTTCAGGAAATGAGTCTGAAATCTTGGANCTACTCAGAGGATACTCCTAAGTGTGGTATTTTACTCTGTAGTGAAAATAACCACATTACTTGGTGTGAAGGGCTAGAGATGGCTCTTTGTACCCAGAGAAAGTCCTCTGTATGACTGATAGAACCCATTGACCTGAATTGATCTTTGAATTACTTCTTGCTAACTACTTGATACTAACCCATTTTAGTGTCTCTAGCTCTCTGGGAACTGCTAAAAATTTAAAATCAGTTTGGAAAATCTGCCATTTATATCTATGATATTTTTGATTGCAGCTTCAAATTACTGCTTTTAAAATAAAGATCAAAGTTCCATGAATTTGAAACAGGATTATATCAACGCCAGCCAACTCTAAAAGCAGGGCAGGGGAGGAGGGCTCCCACATAAACTTCTCTGGCTCCCTTGCTTCTGATCTTCTCATCCTCTTAAATTCAGTTTCCAAAAAGTTACTCAAACTGCATCAGAGTGCTTTGTGACAGACTCTAGATGAGAGTGGGGAAAGAAATGTATACATACTTTCCTTAAAGCAAGAGTTAGAAAGGCCAAGGAGGGAATTACATTTACTGTTGTCCTCACCTTTCTTCTGTGAAACTGAGAAACCACAGAACTGCTGCTGTTCCCAGTTCAGAGTGAAGTCCATGGCATCTGGATGGAGTTGAATGATCCATGGACAGAGTTCCCCAATTTTTATCAGTGGTAACTTTGCTTTCCAGAAAGATACAAACCCACAGGCTGTAAACTGAATCCCTGTCATAAGTGGTCTGTGACAGCACTCATTACTTTAGCTGTTCTTTCTGCAGCACTGCGGTTGTCTTTTACGTGCAGAATGGGAATCCTTCCAAGGTGATCAAGGCATCAGACGTCTCACGAGCTCTGCATCTGCAGCTTTTGAAACAGAAGGCTGACTTTATGCTTTTTAAAATCCTGCGAGTTGACACAGCTGGTATGTTTTGGATCATGCTTGCTCATCTCAGAACTTTGCGGGCATTTGACTGAGAGAGCACTGTTTGGGCATCCCAAAAAATGATGTCGAAGACAGTACTTAAAATGATTATTTATTTCTGGCAGATTAGTGCCAGTTACATATGTTCTTTTAAAAGACATCATCTGTAACAGCAGATTATATTACATCTTAATCTGCTTTGCATCAGGAAGGCCTGCGGAGTGAGGATAGAGGGGAGACCTCATTAATGTTTATAAATATGTTAAGGGTGAGTGTAGAGAGGATGGAGCCAGGCTTTTCTCAATGTCGTCCAATGACAGGACGAGAGGCAATGGGTGCAAGTTGGAGCACAAGAGGTTTAGGCTCAACACGAGAAAGAACTTTTTCTCAGTGAGGGTGCCAGAGCTCTGGAACAGGCTGCCCAGGGGGGTTGTGGAGTCTTCATCTCTGGAGACACTTAAGACCCGCCTGGATCTGTTCCTGAGTGACTTGGTCTAGGTGATCCTGCTCAGGCAGGGGGGTTGGACTAGATGATCTTCTAGGTCCCTTCCAGCCCCTAATTTCTGTGATTCTGTGATTCTGTGATTCTCTTGGAAGATGGGGAAAACAATATAGCTATAATATAGAATGTTACATGTCTCTGCCTTCAAGGCATTTAGGGTTCAGCAATAGGCTTGTAATGTAATGTGTTTTTGTCTGTCTGTATTGGTCAAAATCAGGTGATGACTGTGTTACAACTTTGTCTTCTGATATTTGAAATGTAGACATGCTGCTGGGGTTTCTTACAATGATTATTTTTTTTTCCCAAAAAAAAAAGATGCTTGAACTTCTAAGCCTGTGTTAACTTCAGTAATAATGTGAACTCTTAATGATGCTCATATATTACAGATATGAAGTTTCCGTAATTTTAAATCAGGAGATAAAGATCCAAATGTAAACAAAGTGTGCAAGTTCTGGCAATAAAGCAATCGGATTTATTCCACAGTAAATTCTGACTGTCTTTACTTGTTAATATATTATTAACATTATTAATTACATTAACATTGTTAATTACATTAACATTAACATTAATTATAACAATATTGTATGCATAAGATTTATTCTTCTCTTTCTCTTCACAGCTTAACACATTACCCCAAAGGAAAAGGAGATATTAAAACTATAAGAATGTTATGAACTAGATTCCTTACCACCAATCTATCCTCAGAGTAAGCAGATGCGTGACAAGTCCATTTCCACAGCTCACCCTATGTTTGGTTTTGTTCTCAGCCTGTCTCTTAAAATGCTCTGGACATGGAAACTGTGACCCTATAACAAAACGCTGCATTTGCTACCAGCTGTGGATGGAAAACTTGATTCATCATTATCTTAATGATGGAGAGAGTAATTGTGGTAAGTTTGAGTGTTTGGGGATGGATTGCAAGAGTAACTCCTCATCATGTGAGACTCTTGATTATTTGCTGTCAGAATGGGGAGTACTTAGAGGTAAATGTTGAGGGAAGACTAAAACTGTGTCTTTGTTTTCCAGCCCATCAGTCTTTCTATAGAAATACAATTTCTGAACAGTAATGGCCTATATTTAAAATACTTTAAAAATTCTATTTTTTCAAGTATCACTATTGAGGAAAAAAGTATCAAAATCTGCCACATGAGAGAGATCTTGCAACAATTTGGGGCTGATTGAAAGAGTTGTTGAATAGGGTGGGCATTGCAAAGCTTTTGTATTCATCAGATTGTTATTGCAAAGCTGAAAAAGAATTTAGGTTCTCTGAGTGGATGGTTGATGCTTATGTGCCAGACATATCTGACCCAAGGAAAGAAAACACCAGTGTTCTGGGCTAACCAGTATAGACACCTTTAAAACCTCAGCTTTTTAGCATGATTAATTTTCATTTTGCCTATTTCACCTGGGAAATGCAGTTTAGTTTCACCAGCTTAATTGTGTCTATATGCTCTGGTGCTCTTAACTTAGCATCTAAGCCCCTCCATTTCAAATATTTAGTAGCTTTAATTTAATTAAATTGTTCTTCTGCCTAAGTTGAAATAAAGCTCAGCTCTTGGGATTGTGCAAGCTGAGACATTTTGTGAGCAATGCTTCAAGTAAATCTGTGGAAATTCACAAGTAGCTTGCTACAGGCCATTAAGTAACCTCAGGCCTGTCTAGTATTAACATGACTGTCTAGTGAGTGAAGACTAATTGACAACCAAAATGGGTTGGTAGATTTTAAGTCTGAGGTTCAAACCTCTTGCAGCTCTGCCCTATGTATTACATAGTGTAATAATAACAACAGTGAAATAGTGAGAATCATAGAACAGTGGGGGTTGGAAGGGACCTCTGGAGATCATTGAATCCAACCCTCCTGCCAGAGCAAGGTCAACTAGGGCAGCCCACACAGGAACAGATCCCGGTGGGTTGGAAAGTGACTAGAGAAGGAGACTCCACAGCCTCTCTGGGCAGCCTGTGCCAGGCTCTGTCACCCTCACAGGAAAGGTTTCTCCTCATGTTGAGGTGAAACTTTCTGGGTTTCAGTTTGTGACCACTGCCCCATGTCCTATCCCAGGGCACCACTGACAAGAGACAGGCCCCTTCTGCTTGACCCCCATCCTTCAGCTATTTGTAAACATAAATAAGATACCCACTCAGTCTCCTCCAGACTAAACAGCCCCAGGTTTCTCAGCCTTTCCTTATAAAGGAGGTCCATTGGACTCTTACCTAGTTTTTCCCTCTCTCTCTTGAACTGGGGAATCCAGAACTGGACACAACATTCCAGATGCGGTCTTGCAAGGGCAAGTAGAGGGAGGGGAGAACCTCCCTTCACCTGCTGTTTACACTTTTGTTAATGCACCCCAGGGACCCATTTGCCTTCTTGGCCACAGGGGCATATCACTGTCCAAGGGATAACTTATTGCCCACCAGGACTCCAAGGGCCTTCTCTGTGGAGCTGCTTCCAGCAGCTAAACCCCTAATCAAATCTCTACTGATGTATGGGGTTGTTCCTCCCACATGTTGGAATTTGCATTATTGAACATCTCTCTGTATCCTTCTTGTGTTTTCCTGGAATATAAAATGTAAGTTTATGTGTAGAAGGATCTGTCTCTAACCAGCTGCTCTTCTATAGCACAACTAAAGTGCCAGACCCAAAGTACATCCATCTTTATTTCAGTTAGAGAATGACAACTGAGTGGTTACTTTGCCCTCTTGGCTTTCAGTTCCCACACAAACTTTGGATATCTTGAGAGGGTAAAAGGTCTTGGAGAGGAATATGTTTTCAAATGTTCACTCTCTATCTGGAATCTTAAGGATCTTTAGGGAATCCTTCAAGAATATAAAGGTGCTAACTTTTCAAAGTTCCTCTTGCTACTCCCCATTCCTCAGGAGTGATTATTTTAATAGAGTTGTATTAGAAATTATCCTATTCATATTACTTTACAAAGCACTCTTGTGTTTGTTTTTTTTTCAGAGTGGAGTATACTCTATGTGACTGTATCTGTTTTTATTTTGATTGTGGTCATGGTAGGGCTTGTCTGGTTCTGCATCTGCTGCTGCAAAAGGTACATGGTTTGTTTCTTTTTGATGGGGAATATGCCAAAACTGCACAGAACTGCCACATTTTAGTCCAGTCCTTTGCATTAAACCATTGGACTCTTTTCAGACACAGGAGGAGCTTCCTGTAGCTGTTTCTGTTGGAAAAAAACAAAGAAAAGAAAGGAGTATCTATTTGTGGCACCACGCACTTCTGCATTTTGAAAGCTAAAAACCCCAATATTGGCATTCTCTCTTCATGTTGAGAGAATTTATGTTAGACTGCTGAGAATATACTGCAGATCTCCATGGTTTCCCACTAAGTCCTCCAGACACTCCCTGCTAAGAAAAAAGAGGTACACCCTGAAGGTCATAAGTGTTCTAGGCCATGAAAAGGGAGCTGCTGCCAACCTCATGTCCCTTGGATGGGAAGGATGGACATGTGGGCTGCATCTGGCTGACAGGCTATGGGTACTTCTGTGATCTCAGTCACACAAACATCTTGCTTCCTCTTTCCTGAGACAGTTTTGCCTGCTATTGTTTATCATTTCCAGCTCTGAACCCTCTCCAGTGTTTCCTGGTGAGTTGGTAAGAAATTCTTTCTCAAGTGAAAAGCCCCTGCAAGTTCTGTAACTAGAACAAGTTTTTTTGCTGATGCTCAAAAAGCCAAGCAAATAAACAGCTTGTGAACAAGGTGTTGACAAAATTGAAATGCCTTCATAATCTTTCTAAGTTTCAACTTTTTCTAGGGTGTCTTTGAAATGTTTGGGAGTTTATACTGATTTCCTTCTAATGGTTAAAGGAACAGTGCTGTTAGTAAATTTCATTTTAAAAAAATACTTGGGAAATAACTAATTCTTACAGAAATGTATTTGGAAATGAATCTGTCTTTGCCTTGTGTCATGTTACTGTGTTGAAATTGAACAAACTGAACCCCTGTGGCCTAGGAAAGCAAGTCACTCTCTCTTGTGTTCTTCATTTTTGTATACCAGAGAGAAAATAAAATTATAGTCTCTGGTCCAGATTGTACAGCTATTTTATACAAGTATGAAGTGAAACAGCTCTTCACTTTGGTGGAGGTTAGGAAGTCCAATGAGGTTCTGTATATTGGTTTCTGTAGTTATGTGTATGAAAAAGAAGATGGAGCAGATGTATGTGTGTATGTGAGAACTAAATGTCTTTGTGGTAACTTTCTTTTTAGCAGGAAGAGGACAAAGATAAGAAAGAAAACAAAATACACCATTCTAGATAACATAGATGATCAGGAGAAAATGGAGCTACAACCCAAATATGGTAAGTGCTCTCTGTTTTAGCTTGGAATTCACCCACCAAGCTTACAGTTAATGTATTTGAATTGTCACCTGCAGTCAGGAGGAGCTCAGAAGTCTGGGAATAGCAGAGGCAAGCACAATTAATTAGTTGGGGGAGAATCACTTAATTTCTTTTCCTGAGGCCTTTAGCTCAGCCACTGCTCATTAATCTTAATTTAGAACATCTAATTGTCCCACAGACTTTCTCCATGTTATTCCTCCCCTGCACACACTCTAATTTGAAGCTACTTGTATTACTGAGAGCAGTTCCCTCCTGCCCTATCAGTGTCCTATTAAACATCAGGATACTTCAGCTGCTGTGCTTTGTTCTCATGTATTTTAGCAGGGGAAATATTGGAATATTAACATTATTAATTATTAACATTAACATAATTATTATAAATAATTATTATTACTACTTCAAAATTAATTGTTAAAATTAATTATTATAATTAATATTTAAATAAATAAAATCATCCTGAGAAATTGCTGTCCTAGAAATATAAACAGATGTAATATAGACAGATGTAATATTTCGGTAGCAACCATGACTTTTCATTGCTACTCGTGTTAATCAGATAGTTGAGTGGACAGATTCCAGATTCAGACTGTTAAAAGTGTGTTAGCTATGCACTAAATCATCTGGTTGTTTCAAATTTAAATGTGTATATTCACATTACAGAGCCATAAACAGATGGGCAAGCAGTGAAGTCAGAACATTCTGTCCAGCAGCTTATGGTAGACCTCCTAGGCCAGTTTCTGTGCTGGTGGTGTCCGTGGTGCACAATGTTATGCTGGACTGCAGAGAATGTTTTCCCTTGTCTTTCATACCACATCAGAGGAGAGGGTGTTTAGTTGTTATCAAAAAGTGAAATTTTGCTAATAAGCTTCTTTTGCTTTTTTTGTCAGGTATAAAACACAGAAGTACAGAACACAACTCCAGTTTGATGGTCTCAGAGTCAGAGTTTGACAGTGACCAGGACATTATCTTCAGCAGAGAAAAGGTTGAAAGAGAGAATCCTAAAACCCTCACAAATGGATCCATCAGAAATGGAGTTTCCTTCAACTACAACTCCAAAGACAAATAACTGATTGAGAATAAAAGCACAGGAAGGGCTACTCCAGCACATCTGAGACACATTGGCCTAACTCTGTTTTTCCAGAACTGAAAGCTTCCTAAAATATCAACTAATTGTAGGTGAAAGGGTAAATTTCTAGCCACAGTTAGAGGAAGGAAGGAAGAAGGATGGTCAGCTAACTCCTCTTGTTACCGTTACAGGAATAAAGAAAAGCACCTTATTTCTCATGTGTTCCATGCTGAATGTTTGTCTGAGCTACAAAACCAGCCAGACTTGTTATGCTACAAACAATGGTAACTGAGATACAGACAGATTGATGTCCTATGCTCCTGTCTCCCTCTTGGAGAAGCAGTGTGATTATGATGCTGACCTAAACCAGTGAAAGTCAATGTAGATAGATTCCCTAACAACTCTAGAGAGCAGTTTGTGACCACAGGCTCCATCTTCATTTTCAGTTTAGGTTTGGAACACAAAAGAGCATTTTTAGTACATTCATTGTATTTATTTCCAACTACATTATGACTTCCTTTTCTAGGGAAAATGGAAGTTTACAATTAGCAGTTGCACTTAATCAGCTGTAAAGTAATGTAATATGTGTCTGTAGTGTTCCCTGCATTTACACAGAAAGCACAGTGCCTTCAGGTAAGTCCAGCCTTACATTGCTTCTGTCATGATGAAGGTGCTTTGGTGGTCTGGAGTTTGCCATATCCAGACAGGGAACAGTAGCAGAAGGCCAGGAAGGACTCTGTGAGATGTGCCTTCAGAAGCATTTTGAGCATCCCAACTTACTGTTTGCTTAGAGAACACTTGTAAGGAGCTCTGGACCTCTTAAGAGGAGAAGAGCTTTCATCCATCAGCCTCAGTGCTCAGTTAAGGAGTGTGCCAGGAATTTGTGTGGTGAAATGCATAGGGCAAAATACCCTGTGTGGAGCAGGAGGTTCAGTACCTACCCTGATTTTCACAGGAGTTGGTACTGAGGAGGGTTTTAGCTTTAATATCATGCTGTTTTACATTTTCCTCTGTGGCTATTCATGTGTCAGCCTAATGAGATCCCTGTGGGTTTTTGGGAAGGGTGGGTGTGTTGGAGTTCTGATGTTCTAATTTACAGTCTGGATCATTTCTGTACAGCACACTTTTTAGGCTTCGAATACTGTTCTTAAAATCCTGGCTGAAGACCTGGCTCTTATACATAAGCCTCACTTGTGGGGTTGTCTGTGTTGGTACTGTCTGGCCACAATGTCAGCCTTTCTGGGACAGGTCGTTCACTGACATGCTGAATTCTTGAGCTGGGGCTGAACTGGAGGAATTATGTGTTCTGATGAAGTGAACGTTCCCCTGGGAGTATTTCTGACAAGGAGATATATATATTATTGTTGTATTTCCTTTCTTGTTAATCTGGTGGAGAATCCCTGAGCAGACAAGGGTGGAGTAATATAGAGATCAAGGGGAAAAGATGAGAAGGGTCAGGGAGGGAACATAATCCATTATGAGGATTAGTTCAGTGAGGAACTTTGTGGTTTTCTCTGTCCTTTCATAGAATTTTGACAAAGCATAGTAGTTGGGTTGAACACTGTGGCTTCTGTGCTTCTCTTGTTAATGGAGTTGGGTAAAAGTTGGAAGAACTATCTAGGCTGGAAGGAATCAGTAGTCAAAAGTTGCAGAAACATGCAGGGTCATAACTGGTTTTATGCCATTGATTCTCATACGCAGTCAGCAATATTCCCTAAGGTCCCTGGTGCTGCACAGAGGAGCATTTATCCTGTGCCCATCCCTGCATTGCTCTGGTCACCATGGTGGTAGAGGCTGTGAAGAGCTAAGGGCTAATGCAGGTGTTTCCCTTGTTTTTCCCATACCCACCAGCAAGATGCAGCGTAATTGGTAATAGCCTGTTTTCTTCAGAAGCAAAGTGACCAGAGCAGGGTCACCCAGGGCAGCCCACACAGGAACAGATCCCAGTGAGTTGGAAAGTGACTAGAGAAGGAAACTCCACAGCCTCTCTGGGCAGCCTGTGCCAGGCTCTGTCACCCTCACAGGAAAGGTTTCTCCTCATGTTGAGGTGGAACTTCCTGGGTTCAAGTTTGTGCCCATTGCTCCCCATCCATTCATCTTGTATAAGATCAAGCTTGCTTTTTCTACCTCAGTGACCTTATGATACCACATGTTTGGGTCACTTGGCCAAGTGTGATTGTCACAGGAATGTAAAAGTGACTATAGCAAGCCTTGTATCTTGATTCAGTGTAATTGTTATTTCAGTAATTATTTCTTGCAGAATATCAGGTCACGCCTGGAATTGGAAAGCTAGCTGCCTAGATGCAAGCGCAACGGTGGAATTTCTGGTGCTAGCCTGTTTTGGATTCTGATGTTTGAAGCAGGTTCTCAGTCCTCATGTTTACTTCCACTCACCATTTTCCTTCATATGCAGAAAGAGGGCTGGCAGCTTCTTTGTGAAATAGGGGTGGGCATATTACAAAGAGTCTCATCTGCACTGAAAAGTGGGGGAGACAGATACAGCTTGTCAGGTGTGGCTCAGAGTCCCCTGAAAAGAATGAATAAATTCAGTTTAGTACTGCTGAGGTACTGCCTGTCTTTGAAGGCAGAGAGCATGCTAATAACTTCAGTGTCTCACAGCCTTGATATAACCACTAGATTTTCATTTGGTAAAAAACTTCCTTACCATGAATGCCCAAGACATTGAACAGGTTCATACTGAAGTGTATAGGCAACAACTGCCACACTACAAACAGGTCATTCGCTTGTGTTTTTTTCTTAACCAAAATATTACCGCAATGAAACACAACTTCCCTTGGAGATGCACATCCAGGTTCTCTGTCCTATCGTTCAGCCTTTCATATTAACTAGATAGCACTAGATAGAGATATTCCAGCAAAATGTGAAAGGTGTAATTGCAGAGGATTGTTTATTTGGGGAGGGGGAAAAAAGGTTCTTGTTGCATGTCCAAGAATACATTTCTAACTACATCCTTTTAGGTAAACAGTCTCAGCAGCCTCTGTCTGTCCAGTGCATGGGATATGGGTGCTGTTCAAGTATCTGTTTTGTGCTGTCCACTGTGTTTGCATATATGATGCTAATTTCCCTTTTTTTTTAGAAATGTGCACACAAAAAAACTTACCAATGTGTGAATTCAGAACGCAAGTGAGCGCATGTGTCTGCTCTTTATGCTGAAGTGAAACTTTTTTCAGACTGTTCTGATGCTTTTGGTATAATGAAGTTCCTTAGCAAATTCCTATTCCTGTTTTAAGCCTTGATTGAAACTAGTTTTGCCCCTCAGTAAATATACTGATAATGGACTGTAGTCAGCTAGAGCTTTGGGATGGTAGTAATAAAATTACAGGTACTTTAGTCTTCTGAGACATTTATGTGTGGTTTGAGAGAAGTAACATTCCTCTAAAGGAAGGGAAATAGTATAGAGGTAAATTAATGTTCCTTAAGATCACTATTGCTTATTATTGATCCCTAACTATAGAAGGCTTATCCTATAATTTTGCAGCAAAGAACCCAGTTCACATACCCTTTTAGGTCCTAAACTCTCCAAGGCAAAGGAGGGAACTTTGAAGCTTAGAAATAAAATATAACAAAGGAGAGAGGGAAGGTAAATTATTACGTTTGCACAGGCTGCAGATCATGTACCATTGAGCTTCACATGAGCAGTTTGTATGGGAGCACTTCTCTTTGTGTCTGGATGGGCAAGCTATTAAAGAATTCATATTAGGAATCTATTTCTAGAAAATGGTTATTGCAAATTATAATGTATTGTAACTGGAACCATTTATGACCTAAACTACTACATTTCTGTAACTAATAAATCTTTGTATTTCCTTCTAGGAACTTGTCAGGTACTTTTTTAGACATGGCATTCTATATTGGCCTCAAACTTTAGGTCAGGCTGACAGTGACACACTGTGTACCACACCTGTGCTCCAGCATCAGAACAGAACAGTATCTCATTCCATCCCTTCCAACTCACAAAAGCAAAACAGGATTTTTGTTTGTTCGTTGTTGGTGTTGTTTAGAGAGGTAGTGTAATTGAGTACATCAGAGACCAGATGAAAAACAAAATACTGCAGTTCACAGTAATATTTTATTTTTTTTTAAGTGGTGCTTGTCCTTGGCTGCCTATCAATGCAGCTGTCCTGCTTAATGTGGTAATTTCTCCAGTTCTGTAGCTTGTTCTGTAGCAAATCCAGTACTTGAGTGTTTTTTTGGCTACTTAGCAGTAATCAGATACTAGTGTGCAATATGATGCCAAATAAAGCTGTTAACTAGGGGTAGATGATGCTGCCTATTTTTGAACTGGAAAAGAAAAATCTGTGCATTGGTGTGTGTGAAGATGTGCTGAATCATATAATAATAAAAGGTACTATGATATACAAGTGTCTTTCTGTAAGAAAAAACCATACACCATAAAGGGAATTAAAGATGCATTTGGATATGTGGTGCCAGCATCTACATGGGTTCTCTTGCTTTGACCCCTACAAAAGAAAGAGCTGGTGAGGTACAGAGGAGAATCTGCCTGACTGCTGCTGCACTGTGTGTTTGCTAAGAGCTGTCACCTCCTCCCTCTCCTTTCAAGGCCCACACCAGCCTACTGCTGCAGACCTCTGCAGCAAGAAGGTCATCTGTAGGGATGCCTGAACAACTTGAACCAGTTGTGCTAATTAGCTTTGGCCTTCCCTGATAAAAGTGAATAGAAATAATAGAAATGTCTGGGTTGAAAAGGACCTCCAGACTCCAACCTGCTGCTGAGAGCAAGGACATCTGCAACTAGAGCAGATTGCTCAGTCTTCTCAAACCCCACCTGGAATGTCTCCAGGGATGGGGCCTCCACCACCTCCCTGGGCAACCTGTTCCAGTGTCCACCACTCTGCTGGGAAATAACTTATTTTTTCTCATCTCAATCCACTCCTTTCCCATTTAACTATTTCCCCTTGTCCTTTCACTCCAGGCCTTTGGGAACAGCCTCTCTCCAGGCTTTGGATCAGCTCCCTTCAGGCACTGAAAGGTGCTCTAAGGTCTCCCCAGACCCTTCTCCAGGCTCAACAATCCCAGCTCCCTCAGCCTGTCCTGGGAGCAGAGCTGTTCCAGGCCCTGATCATCTTTGTGGCCTCCTCTGGCCACACTCTATCAGCTCCATGTCCCTCCTGTGCTGATGGCTCCGGAGCTGGACACAGGGCTCCAGGGGAGCTCTGCCCAAGCAGAGCAGAGCAGCAGAATCCCCTCTCTCCATCTGCTGGCCGCACTGGTCCTGATGCAGCCCAGGATGGATTGGCTGCTGGGCTCCAGCACACCCTGGCTGCCCAGCACACACCTGTCCAGCTGCTCCTTTCCCACCACCCCAAGTCCTTCTCTTGCATGGCTGCTCCAGCAACTCATCCCCCAGCCTGGATGGACAGTGGGGATTGTTCCAGGGGCAGGACCCTGCACTTGCTCTTGTTGAACATCATGAGCTTCCCCTGGGCCCACCTCTCCAGTCTGTCCAGGTCCCCCTGGATGACATCCTGTCCCTCTGGTGTATCCACAGCACCACGCATCTTGGTGTCATTTGCTGGCTACAGTAAAGAAAATTATTTACTAGATATTGATCAGGCTTGACATAGTTCTCAGACATTGCCTGTCTTCACGGGTATTGGATCAGTGCTACCAGCATCAAGAGCCTCCCTTACTCAGCGTGCCAAGGGAACTGCCAGCTTAGCAAATCCATTGACAAGCTCAACCTCCATGCTAAAAAAAATGCTTGTGCACTGTGGCTGAACAGAATTTCTGCCTATTTAAGCTAAAAGTGTTAGTATTTAGTAAAGCAGGTAAATGTAGTTCCTTAAAATTTATTATACAGGACAGGCACCAGGGGTCAACCAAGTGCCCTTGAACGGGTAACTTGAAAAAATAAAATGGGAATTGGCCCTGGCTAAGTCAAGCTGGAAATTAGAAGATGGTTTCTGAGGCTTCAAAAGTGTATTAACTAAATTGAAACAAAAATGCTTCCAAAAATCTATTTTTAAAAGAATTGTGCAGTATATAGTGAAAGCAGGGAAAGGCACTGTAATCTTGTCCTAATTTGGACAGGTATTATTCTAAATTTTTATGAAGTGTGAGACCTGGGGCTTATAAGGAGACAAGAATTTATTAAATATATATATATATATACATATATATATATATACATATATA
>VYZU01084963.1:34988-46456 GCA_013401355.1 Ceyx cyanopectus
CCCACCATTCCTCCCCGGCCCCAACCGGCCCGGCCCCACCCCCACAGGCAGGATAAGAAAAAAAAAAAGAAAAGGTTTGGTTTCTTGCCTCTTTTTAAATAAAAAAAAAACAACAAAAGGGAATTGCTACCCCTTGACAAATGCACATAGCCTCTATCCTGTGGTGAAATGTATGCAAGTCTTCCATGCTGAATCAAACACAACAACAGATGGTTTGTTGGTATGTCAGATCAGTATCAACTACTGTATTTGGGTACAAGGGCCTCTCATTAGGGTAACCAAAATATTACACCTCATGAAAATGTGGATGCAAAGAAATGGTTTTGGTTTTGTTAGTTTTTTTGGGGTTTTTTTCCCCAGTGCTGAAGCTAGCAGAACAAAGTTCTGTACAAATTCAGACTGAATGTGGCTGTTGTCGGTTTATCAGTTCAACATTGAGTAAGATAATAAACCACACAGTCTGGTGCTTTCACAAGTTATTTATTAACTGAAAACATTTTTCCATCACGGTTTTAATACACAGAAATGACTAAACTAGCACAAGTGTAATCAACATAACTGAGGTGTTATAGAGCACAATTCAAGTAAATCTTTTGTTGCAGAATCACAGCTTTAACTCTGAAGATAACTTCAAAATTATTCTGTGTTTAACCAATGTAGACCTTACTGACATGAGATTACCACGCTGGAATCCAACCATGATCCAATGCAGACAAAGGTACTTTTGAAGTTAATTACATACCTTACCTTTAGTTATCAGTTTGTGTTTGTTATCAGGCATAGTAAAAAGGTTTTATTTGCCAGGAAAAAAACTAAACATTTACTCATTAATTTTAATGGTGCTGTTCACTTTAAAGATATCAAGATGTGAAATGCACCAATGCATCAGATCAGTAACTCTGCACTGAAGAGAGCAGTGGGTTCAAGAATTTCTCCTCAAGCTGCACTGCCCCAAGTACAGCCACTTTCGAGCCTGCACTGTCATACAGAGCAGAAAAATGAGAGGAGGCAGACACATTCTAAGCATGTGCAGTTTCCGTGGCAGATGTTCCATCTCCCCATGCTGCTCAGCAGTGTGCTTGCAGCATGCTGCTGTGGTATCCAGGCACTCAGCTAGGACCTTCCTCTACCTAGTCACCCATTCCACTAAGAAATAAACATGTATTGTCAAAAAATCTGCAGCTGGCAGCTTCCCCCACACTGCATTCCCCAAATGCAGGCAGCATGGGTGCTCAATAGTGTTAAGCTTTTCAATTGACTGTAAGAAAGTTTCTTGCAACTATTGTAGAAACAGCCCATCCTTCTTTTGTTTGACAAGTACATGTGCTGCAACTGCTAATGCCAGTTAAGTCTTCGGTAGCTTTAATGTGCAGTTTTGATGCACTGGAGATTACTGGAAGGGCAGTAAATATCCATTAACTGCCATGCATTTGGCACAAGGCACACACTCTACTGGTAGATCATGTGCTCCAGACATACCTGGTCTCTTGTTACACAAATACAACCATAAAAAATATTTATAAATGCTACTTAGCAGTCAATGCTGCCTTATATGCGCGTTAAAAAGCCCATCACCTTCAGTTCTGGCTTGCTTCTCCCTCCCTGTCTTGTCTTAACCTCATCACTCTTAGCCTGACTGGATAAAATATCTTAAAATACCACATTTCAGAGGGTACATTCATTAGTCTAGAGGAAGAAGAGCTCTGTGGCCTTCTTTTGTTTATTTTTAATAAATAATGGCCCACCAAATAAGTTAATCAACACAGGAATTAAAACCTACTCCTGTTGGCCCCTGCACTGCTAATTTGCCATATTACACATTTTTTGAAGTGCTGCTTCTGACTGCCATTAAAATTATGTATAAACAGTACTGTTTATTTCGTATTAACAAAGTGTTATATCATCTTTTGAAGATAACAAAATAGTGGGGTCATGTGTAGGAGTCTCATCTCTAATTAAATTTTCATTAGGTCACAAGTTAGGAGAGTTCAAAGGTTTTCAAACTTTCCTCCCTAATGGACATTCACCCACATAATAAAAAATTCAATCCAAGGCACAAAGCCCATAGGAATGAAAAAATCTACCTGCACATCTTCTTTGGAGGGAGTAACGATCTCCTCCAAATACTGAGCAACATTTACACTAGTGTCTGTACTTCTACCCAAGGAGAGTAATGTTTTTTTCATGGAAGGGATTTTTATTTAGAATATCATGTCACCACCTGTGGTTCTGTCACACAGCCCTTATAATGTCCCCTTACAAGATACTCCTCCTAGTAAGTGTCCCATCTTCCTCCTGCTGCTTGCTAAGCCAGCAATTCCTTGTCCTGGACAGTCCGGTTTCAAGAACTCCTTCAGCTCACGGACATAACACAAGGGCCATATTTGATCCCAAGTGCACAAGATGTTAGGCTCAAATTGCTCAGAAGCAGGGGGCAGCTCTGGCCTCAGCACTAACATTCACTGGAAAAGCTGTCCCTGGGACTGTGTGGATGCCTACAGCAGTTTCTCCCATAGTTAAACAAAAAGCGTAACAACAAAATTAAGACACCTGCTTCTAAAAGAATGTCACCTAACCACATTAGAAAATGTGTTTACTAAGGAGAATATGTTCTAAAGGGAGAGTGCCATCCCCAATTCCAGGAACACCAGAGGCAGCAGAAAAGTGGAGGTCTAGTTTCCCCTTGCCAGAGATCATGATCTGTTTCCATGACTTGCAAGACCTCTCGGTTATACAGGGGTAATCCAAGAATAATAAATGTGCATTCTCCCCTATTCCTGACTAGAACAGATGGACATTGTGACCACACTGCTGAAAAACAGAAAGCACAAGGAACACATAAAAACATGGCAGCACAGAATACTGCAACTATCTCTACACGTACAGAACGAGATTTGCTTAGTTCTAAAGAAGGTAGAAGTTGCATTTGTACATAATTCTGAGTGGAGAAGCTGATCAAAAATACAGCACTCTTTTCCAAGCTGTTGGGACTGTGCTTTTGGAAGGTTTTTATAAGCCACCAAAACAGACATATTTTATTTCTAAGTATTCATCAATGCCATATTTTGAACCTTCTCGCCCTAAGCCAGACTGTTTTACCCCACCAAAAGGGCTCTCCACTGAGGAGATTATGCCTTCATTAACACCAACCATTCCAACTTCCAGCTGTTCTGCAACTCTCCAGATCTGAGCTGGATCTTTAGAGTAGAAATAACCTGCAGTGTAGATACAGGAATTAAAATGAAAATGAGGAAAAACAATGGCAGAGGACTGTAAAAAAGAAACTTACTGACATTAAAAATAATCACCCCATAATACTAAAGCTGATAAACCCACAGAAAGACCTTTATCTGACAGAGGAGTACCTGCTAAACCCACGTTAGCTGCATTTGCTATGGCAATAGCTTCTGCTTCAGTCTCAAATCTGTCAATATAAAGAGAGAAAAGTTACAAATGAAGCCTGCAATTTATCTCACATAAGCAACAAGCAGCCTTATCAGAGATAAAAGAGTCAAGATTCAGGTTGGTTTTTTTTTTTCAAAAAGTGTCTTTTAAACATATAATTCAATTTTCTCTTTGAAACAATGGAAGAGTTATTCTCTTAAACTGCAGTCACATAATCAAGATTTCCTTTATCCTCCCAAGATTACTGGTTACTAAATTTTTACTTCACAGCAGCCAGCCCACCAGCTTCCCCAGCTGCACGAGCTCCCTCAATTGTGAGAGGTAACCATCTGTTGTCCTGCAACCACAGCCAATTACTCTAGACAGAAGCAGAGTTTCAAGGAGTAAACAGAGCACTAAATTTTCCGGTCAGAAAAATTTAAGACCAGCATGACTTACCATGACAAACTGCAAAGTCCTGTCTCCTACTTCATACCACAAATGAAGTGATGAAGGTTTGGCTGCTGTCTAACCTTTATTAATTGCCAATACAATGTAAGATAAAACGATTTTCAAAGAGTTGCAGAGATACTAAAATTGGGTTGAGAGAGAAACAAATGAGCCACATATTCAAAGTGAGTTTTCAGATGTCTTATGACTTGTGTGATTGTACAAAAACATATTGTGGCAAACTGTCATTCACATCTTATCAAAAAATCTTTCATTATATTTTTGATAGCTATTTGAAATCCAGAAAAATAATAATCTTACTTGATAACTGGTGCTAAAGGACCAAATGTCTCCTCTTGGGTGCAAAGCATTTTTGTTGTAACATTACTAAGTAATGTTGGCTCAAAGAAATTCTTCCCCAAGCTGTGTCGCTTCCCTCCAGTCACAATAGATGCTCCTTGAGAAACTGCATCATTAATGTGTCTCTCTACCTGAAGTATGCAAAACAAAAATCTCTAAGCATTTAGGAATGAACAATAGTGTATTTCCCACTGAACAAATACTCTCCAGTATTAAACAGATTACTCTGAAGAGAGGTTTATACTTTGCAGAAGACCATTTACAACACTGTTGAAAATGTCTCTTGATTTTTTTTTTCTCCCAGTCTCAGATATTAAACTTTTTTTTTTTTAAGCTTTTCTGTTGAAATGAAAAGATTACATCTAACGTTGGAAAAAGTCCTGGCAAGACTAAGAATTAAACCTGACACCAGTGACCAAGCTCTATGAAAAAAGAAGCACCTGTGGTTTGAGAAGAGGAACAGACAACTTCACAATGGTACTGGCAAGACCATTTTCCGCCCACTACAACTCATCCAGATGCCAAAGTACCATGAAAACTGAAGTAGCAGTCTCCACCTAGAATGCTGCCCTTTGACAGCACAGAAAGGCAGTGTCTATATACAGTGCTTGCTTATTTGTATATATAGATGTATACGATAGACACACAAACTTCTGTGCTGCACAAAGGTGACGCATGGAGGAAAGCAAAGTACTGTTTCCTTTGTGTCTCAATTAACTGGGTATTTTTATATTCTATTATTTTATAAGCAGAAAGAATGTGGCAGCTTTCAAGTATGATGGAATTCTAATCAAGATGGCATAACTGAGCCATAGTACCTTAGAAAGTATGAACCACGTAAATTAGTAATCTTTAACTTTAGGAAGGGCCAAATATTCTAGAAAATATTACTTACTACGATTAAAAACAAAAACATTTTCTGGAGAAGACTCAAACCATGCTTGCGATGTTTCAAGTGATTACAACACTGAGTATTTTTAGCCTTGATATATATTATTCTGCTCAGCTTTTGCCAAAACAAGGCCCTGTTCTCCAAAATAGTGAGCAAGTAATCAGGAAAAATCAGTGTCTCCTAAATAAGGAATCTCTTTTTCCCTTAATGAAACAAGAGAATGATACATTAACTGGCCTGTTTGCCTGTTATTATATATGGACTTGGACAGAACACACTTCCAGCCTGTCCTGGTTTGAGTGGGAACAAAACAAATTTTGTTCAGTGATTTTACTTCTCAGCTCAGTTCTTCTCACTCCCTGCACTGTCTGCAGTCAGCAGCCTGTTCTCACAGGCAGGCCCTGCTGCTGGCAGTGACAACACCCTGTGTTTAGAGTCAGCACCAAGGGTTGGTGTGCAGACCAAGGCTGGATCTTGTGCACCATGTTGAGGGTGCAGAAAGTGAAAGTCTGCACCTGCAGGGAGGGGGGGACAGGACAGATGACCCCACACTGACCAACAATCCCAGCCCATAGATGTTACATTCAGTATAGAAAGCTCTGGGATCTGGAGGCTCTAGAAGGCTCTCGGCTAGGGAAGTTGTTGTTCTTCTTCCTCTCTTGGGGGGTTCTCCCGGTCAAAGCACCAAGGAGGACTCTGCCCATTCTGTCTTTGATTCCAATCGGTGTGTCCGGAACCCAGTGCCAGAATCCAGCTCCTGAACAGCTCCTGTCTGCTGGGGGCCCAGTATGGGACTCTCCCAGTGCCAACTCCACAGAATCAGTTGACAGTGACGGAATTACCATCAGGGTGGTTAGGTTCATACTGGTTTTGTACATATTTGTATGTATTCCATTTATTATTATTTTCATTGAAGGTGTTCTAGTTTCATTTTCTAATCACTAAGTTTCTCTCCCTTATTCCCTTTCTCTTCCCCTTTGGGGAGGAATGGGATTAACAGAGAGTGGCTCTTATTGGTCTGGGGGTTGCCCTGACCCTAACCCGTGACACAGACACACTGCAAATATATTCTGACAAAACCAATGTAAAAAAAAAAAGTTAAATATAAATCTGAAATTACTTCATGAGTCATAAAAAGGAAATTAAGCTGACAAAAGTGAAATATTTTATTTGTACCTTCTCCACGGCTTTTTCGTTAATTAGTGGCCCTTGGGTAGTTTTTGCATCAAATCCACTTCCAATGTGGAGTTCTCTCTCTATAGCTTTAGCAAACTTTTCCACAAATCTGTCATGGATTCCCCTTTGCACCAGGAAACGGTTTGTGCAAACACAGGTCTGAAAACAAATGTGAAAACATATAACAAACAGTAGTTTACCTTGTATTTAATATATCCATTAATTCATTCTGGCCTTCATGCAACAGTCAGCAGGTTCCTACAGTGATCTCTTCTGCAGCTCTTCCCATCATCCTAAACTAAACCCAGTTTTGCCATTTCTGTCATCATCCCTCACTTCAGAAATACAGCTTCAACAAGCTGTGTGTGTGTGTGTGTGTGTGTGTGTGTGTGTGTGCGCGTGTATGTGTGTGTGTGTGAAATATACCACACTGCTACATTTAATTCAGTTACACTGGGAAAAGGTTTTGTGAGTCCTGTGACTGATATATGGATCAATGACGACCCAGAAACTGCAAGAAATACTTTCTAATTAAACTGCAGAATGCAGGATTGAGCAGCAGAATCTCAAATCACAAATCATACTTGGTGGTGGGGGCTCTTTCTTTCTAACTACTTTCTAACTGACCCTGAGTTTTCCTTCTTCCTGAAATTTCTTATTATAGTGCTTTCAGTGGCCTACTTAAATGTGATACCCCTTTGCTCTGACTGCTAATCCAATTGCTACAGTCTCCCAAAAGTTAACAGCTATTTTATTCTTCCATGCAGCAGCAGAGGTGCCTTTTATGTTAGCACTTGTCCAGTTTGTGTCTGATCACTCAGTGGTCCTCGTCCACACTCCATCTTATAGTTCCCTTTCTGTATTCCCAAGATCAGTCTTTTCTTCTTGTGTTAATCAAGCAACATTTTGCCAACCAAATAACCTCAAAATTGTAATGGGAACTTGATGCTTTCCCAAGTTGGATTTGATTAACTTCATGTTCTCATAAAGCTGTAACAGTCTCTACACAGCCCTGCTCAGTGAACTCTTCTAGAAAGTAATGTTATTAATTTTTTTTGGCTCTAAGTTAAACACATTTGAAACACTGTTCACTTGAATCCCATTTATCCCTTTTTAAAAACTGGTTATTATGGAAAAATCCAGCCACGAAGTGTCTTTCAGGATTTTAATCCCCTTGACTCCTATTTGTTGGTTTGGTTTTTTTTTCAGAACACAAAAGACTTGTTAAACACACAGTCTTACAGACAGAAGTATTTCTCATGACACTTGAAGCCATTATTCTAAGAAAGGGTGAGACGTGTTATAAAGTATCTTCCTGAGAACAGAGACAGGATGGTGTCTCCACAGCCCTAGTTCTCCAATGGATTTAATGCTAACAAAGTATATGACAAAATGCTTCATCACATGCTTTCGTGAGGGGGCCTAGGTGAGCATCTTCCTTCTCAGGGATGTTGTGAAAGTAGTGTAAATTTACACTATTATTACTCAGACTTGCTGATAACTATCTTGAGTGCCCAGAGCTGGGTGACTCCAGCATCCTTCTCTTCACAATGGAGTGTACCACGCTTTCCTTTTACACAGAATAGCATATTTACAACTTAAACTATATGTACACTTCACTTTCCACAAACAAGCACAAAAGGTTGTTCTTACCTGCCCTGAGTTTCTGTACTTAGAAGCAAGGGCTCCTGCAACAGCACGGTCCACGTCGGCACTGTCAAACACTATAAAAGGAGCATGTCCTCCAAGTTCCAGGGAAACTCGCTTCACAGTGCCAGCTGCATGCTTCAGCAGTACCTGCAGACAACAGGAGACACAGAAACCTCTACCAGCTGTGAACTGTGGAACCACAAATGGAAGGCAGTGAAGAACTGAGCAGGAAACTGATCTGCATCTTCTCTAGCATTATAGCTAGGCCACTTGTTTTCTCTTGTGACAAAAACAAGAACTAGTTTCCTTCTTCAACTTTTAGAGATTAAATTCTGCCCAAGAAATAACAAAGTGAAAGATTTCCATTAAGTTCAGCTTAGGTCTGGCTTGTGTACACTAGCATTGTCAGTGTTGTTTGCTTGTTCTTTGTTGGTAATTAAAATCTTGACTGTTCTTATTTTTTTTTTTTCTAAGATTTGACAGAATTTGGGATTAAGATTTGCCTTTATACCATACTTTTTTTTTTCATTCTACATACAGCCATCTCATAGAACTCTATCATCTTCTATCCACACCCTGCAGTTTTACTGATTTCATTAGAGATGGTGACAAGATTGCTTATTGACTAATGTTTACAGAAGAGAGTCAAGGGCCTCACTTCTGTAACATTTCCTCTCACCTCAGAAGCCATTCCTGAATAGTTACCTTGGAAATGCAATTTCAGTGTCCTTATTACTATGCTGTCACTCTATGGCAAGAAGCAAGAGCATGAAACAAGCATCTTGTACAGAACTGTTCACATTATAATTTAATAAAGGGCAGTTAGCCAAGAGCTGCACACAGTCATCTTTCTGACAAGTACTGACAGTAAACAGACAGTATCTCAAGAGGTACATGATTATTTAGACAATCTGTGTACAGTGGCCTAGAAAAGAAGACTCTGTATAAAGGTACATAATTTACCTCTATCTTTCCAATATAACCACAGTAATAATCTCCAAGACTATTCTGTGCACTTATGTACCTTTCCTGTTGCTGTTGAGCCAGTAAAAGATATTTTGGCTACCAATGGATCAGTGCACAGAACTTCCCCCACAGCTGGTGTCTGTTGTCTGGAACAGGGAACAACATTATACACCCCCGCTGGAATTCCAGCCTGGTTTGCAAGCTGCAAGGAAAGAAACACAGAATTGACATGATCAGTGCATTTTGTAGGAGGAATAGTCACTTGATGTTTATTTTTTTGAAGTGTGTAAGTCAACAGAAGCTGAGTGCACAGAGATGCCACAGAGTCACGAGAGCAGCTTCACTCTGGTTTAAACTGTCATTCACAGTCACAAGGAAAGATACAATGATGGTTTGTGTAGCTCTATGGCTGGCTCCTCTTTTGAGGCTCTGGAACGTATTAGAAGCAAGTTTCAAAGATTCTTACTAAACTAAAACCTCTGGATCAAGTCAGCCAGTCTGCCCTTTCTTCATGTATGAAGCTGGACAGAGTCATCTTCAAAGCCTCATTTACAGCTTCAGCCATTGCTAAGGTAAAGCTTAGCATAAAAACTCACCTCCCCAAGAGCCAGTGCTGATAAAGGTGTGTCCTCTGCAGGTTTCACTACCACAGTACAGCCAGCTGCCAGGGCTGCACCAACCTTTCGTGTAATCATAGCGCTGGGGAAATTCCACTGGGGTGAGAGAAAAAAGTACACTCACACTTGGGAAAATCTTGCCTCCTATTTTGCAGAAATAGCTGATGTTTTCTGTAATTACGTGATAACCTAGACCTGCTTGATGTGCTTTGTCCTTAAGAGAGCATTGCAAAGAAGCAGTGAAGAAGTGAATATAAGGTAGACATGAAACTTTACAGAGGTGTTTGCCAGGGATGGAGGAGCCAGAGCCCCACACTGTGGGCTGAACTAAAAGCCTTCACATGCTTTGAATAACTGAGCTGTGCTTACTGGGGTTATAATGGCTGCCACTCCCACTGGCTGCTTCAGCACCAGGATTCTTCTGTCTTTCGCAGATGCTGGAATGACATCACCATAGACCCGGCGAGCTTCCTCTGCAAACCACTCCAAAAACGAGGCAGAATACAGGATTTCACCCTGCGCTTCCTTCAGAGGCTTCCCCTTTGATTAAATCAGATTGAAGATACAATGTGACAGACTTAAGCAAGAAAAACAAATTTCTAAAAAGAATTGTGTGATTGCAATAGTAACAGTTGTGCAGCTTCAATATAGTGTCATTGTATAGTCACCATTTTGCAGGCTGTGCCTGGATTCACCCCTGCCCAAAAGGAGAATCTGGAATAGCAAAGGTAGCATGTGTTGATTAAACTGTTGTTAAACCCAGCACTGAGCTGCAATTACCATTCTGAAGAAGATGGAAATTCTAGCAAAACACAAGTTTATGCCAGGGACATCTGTTTTGGGAACTAATGCTTTGGACTACCTACAAGTCTGATCCTGTGAACTGAAGGACCATTGTCATTTGGGACAGCCCAGAGGAGCTGCTGAAGCATCTTCCAACATGGTATTATCCAAAAGGACAGCAGTCTGTGAGTTCCCAGGCTAGTCTTTGATGCAAACCAACACACACTGAGTGAATCAAACTTGAAGACTTGCTTTAATAATAGTGCAGTTTTTTTCTGAGTCCATGAAACTAATAAAACACAAACATTTCTGCCATGCAGACCATGGTTTTGTTTGACATAGGCCTTTGCTCACCATGAAGCACAGCGTGGGTCTGATTTCTGCTGGATTGTTAGCTACTACTGCAATCAAAATAATGCATTGTACATGTGTCCCAAAGAGAAATGTTTGAAACGCTATCCACTGACCTAACAGAGTGATCTGCATGCACAGCTTGTCTGCCAGGCTCAGCTTAAGTGATACAAAAGTATACAGTGCCTAACTGGTGAAATGAAGACAGGACGTTTTGACGGCTATCAAATTTACTTTATTTCAGTGTGAGCTTGCCTGTGTCACTCTTCCAAAGCGGCTGAACACCAGCCCAGGGCAAATCCCGTACTCATGGGACAGCTGGCACCTGCCGCTGTACTCACGCTCTCAGCCGTTATGATCCTCGCCAGCTCCTCCTTGTTCTCCACCATAAGCTCGAACCACCTCCGCAGCAGCACGCTCCTCTCCTGAAAAGCGAGACCATGGGACTAGAAACCCGGAGGCCGAAGCGAAGCCCCGAAGGACCCCCGAGGTGGTTCCCCCAGCCCGCCAGCGGCGGACATGCGGCCTCGCCTGACCGCCCCTCCCCGCCCGGGCCGCCTCCCGCCTTCAGCGGCGCTGGGAGCTTCGCCCTGCTCGGGGCCCCTCTCCTCACCGCCGCCTCAACCCCATGTTCCACGGCCGCTCACCTTGGGTGGGAGGCGACCCCAGGTGGCGCCTGCCTCATGCGCGGCCCGCACGGCTGCCTGTGCCTCGGCCACCCCGCAGTCGGTCACCCGGCCCAGTTCCTCGCCGCTGGCCGGGTCCTGGACAGGAAAAAAGGCGGCCGCCTCCACCCAGCGGCCACCCACCAGGCCACCCCGCCGCAGCAGGGCGGCGGG
>VYZU01084964.1:16206-30348 GCA_013401355.1 Ceyx cyanopectus
AAGCTATACTCAGACATTGTGCCAGCACCCACTACAGAACTGCAGATTAAACTGTGGAGAAACACAGAGAAATTATAATCTCCTTCTCTTCATCTTCATCACAATTTTTTGAAAAACATATATATTTTTTCCAGTTATTATATTGCAGTGTAGCAGAAAATTATTAGGCCTTATTCAAAGTATCCTGCTTTTGTTTTGAGTGGTAAGTGCACTATGAAAAACACAATAGCAAAAAGAAAATGCACAACCAAATATATGAGATGTGAGACATTTTAATATATAACATGACTGCAAGAGCAGTGACATGCACTTGTGAGACTATGTGAAATAGTTTGTTTTTTTTTTTACTTTTAAATTATTGCATGAAACGAGATGTTGCTATGTTAGAGAAATTAAAAATAAAACAAACTACAGTAAAAGTATGAGGTACCAGTTGAAAAAGGATATTGGTAAAACAGTTATCCAACTGGTATTTATGGAAAATGACCAAATAGGTAAATTCAAAGATAAATTGCTTATTCTAAAAACAAAACACCATTATTTCCCACCCTTACCAAAAAGCACCTGTTGTTGTTTACAAATGAAATAGGCACAGAGCTCTGACTTTCTGAAAGCATAATTAAAAAAAAAATAGCTATGGAAAGTATTTTTAGCAACACATGTCCCTTTAAGGGTGTTTAAGGTGCACTGACAATGTTTTCCACTCTAAAAGCTGGACAGAATTCAGCTTTTCAGTGAAAACTGTATAAATTAACACCTGATAGTGTTATCTACTGCTAAAGCTACTCATTATTCTAATTTATATGCAATCAGCAATATTTTAGTACAAAAAGCCTTGGAAAACGTAATTCAAAAGTAAAGAAAGAGATGGTATAGCATGGCTCATTATTTGATGTAACACAAATTATTGCCAAATCAGTAGTTACATGGATTAGACAAAATGAATCCAAGAAGATAATTATCAGACTTGGATAAAGTATGAACAGTTTCATCTTCTCTCCCTGCTATCCCTATTTTTCTCCCTGGAATTTAATTCCAAGGAGTCACACTTATGACTTACTGCATCTATGCACACACTAATCATAGGCAATCCTTAGAAATTCCCCTCTTTGCAATAACAGGACTTGGGGTGAAAATGAAACCTGACAGCATATTTCACCAGTTCTAAAAAGAGATTCTTACGCTCCAGGTGAAACAATCTTTTTTCCCCTACTGTTACTCTGGCTTTATAAATATTTTTGCAAATAGGTGTTTGAATTGCCCAGAAGTCTCAGGGCAATTGTAAAGTTTGTAGTATGAAGTCCAGCATCTAGGGTAGAGATGGATGAGTGTGTGTAACCCTCTCCAGAACTATGTTAGTCCCTGTACTGGGATTGTGTGGCCAGGTTTTGATAACGGGGGAGGCTGCAGGGGTGGTTTCTGTAAGAACCTGCTGCAAGCTTCCCTTATGTCCTATAGACTCAGTGCCAGTCAGCTCCCAGGACAGACCCAGTGCTGGACAAAGATGAACCAATTAGCCATAGTGGTAGCACCTCTAAAATTTAATATTTATATTTAAAATTTTTAAATATTTTAAATATTTAAAGTATTTAAGAAGGGAAAAAACCAAGCAAACAAACAAAAAACAACTCCCCCCACCAAAGAAAGCCCCAACAAACAAACAAAAAGCCCAAACAAACAAAACCAACAAAAAAAAAAAACCCAAACCACAAAAATCCAAACCAACAACAAAAACAGACAGACAAAAACCCACAAACAAAAAAAAAACCAACAAAGAAATGACTAAACAAATGGTGGAACTGCAGCTGGACAGAGAAAGGAGAATATGTGAGGGAAATAGCTGTGCAGGCATCAAGGTCGTTGAAGAAGAAAGGGGAGGAGATGCTCCTGGTGTCAGGGCACAGATTTCACCTGCAGCCCATGGAGGACCCCACACTGGAGCCCAGCAGAGGCTGTCACCCCATGGGAAGCTTGCACTGGAGCAGGGGCCTGACAGGACCTATGGCCCAATGGAGAGAGGAGCCCACACTGGTGTGACAGTGACTGCAACCCCCATTCCTCATCCCCCTGTGGCACTGTGGTGGTGGAGGTAGGCAAGAAGGGAGAGGTGGGGCATAGTTGTTTTAATTTTTAGTTTTTATTTATCATTATTCCATTTTCATTTGATTGGTAATAAATTTAAATTGATTTATAAATAAATTGATAAACAATACAATAAATGATAAATTTAATTAATTTTCTCCAAGTCAAGTCTGTTTTGCCCATGATGGTAATTTGTGAGTGATCTCTCATTGTCCTTATCTTGATCCATGAGCCTTTCATTATATTTTCTCTGCCCCGTCCAGCTTTGTAGGGGGAATAAAAAGCAAAGAGCTTGTCTGTAACAATACAATATGGAATTTGAAAATTCTTAGTGTTCTGGGGGAAAAAAAAGTCTAATATATAAATCAAGTAAAGTAGAAAACTGTGTGAAGAGGACCCTCAACATTTTGAGGGTTTTCAACATCAAGATATATTTCTCAAATGGAGAATACTAAACCGTATCATACCCTACACTCACTGGAATGTAGGTTTTGACAAAAATTCAGCCACAAAAGCTGATCTAACCTTTATTCAAAGTATATTAATTTTCATACGTGCTCCATCGCCAGTCACTCAATCTGAGACTCATNCCAACAAAGAAATGACTAAACAAATGGTGGAACTGCAGCTGGACAGAGAAAGGAGAATATGTGAGGGAAATAGCTGTGCAGGCATCAAGGTCGTTGAAGAAGAAAGGGGAGGAGATGCTCCTGGTGTCAGGGCACAGATTTCACCTGCAGCCCATGGAGGACCCCACACTGGAGCCCAGCAGAGGCTGTCACCCCATGGGAAGCTTGCACTGGAGCAGGGGCCTGACAGGACCTATGGCCCAATGGAGAGAGGAGCCCACACTGGTGTGACAGTGACTGCAACCCCCATTCCTCATCCCCCTGTGGCACTGTGGTGGTGGAGGTAGGCAAGAAGGGAGAGGTGGGGCATAGTTGTTTTAATTTTTAGTTTTTATTTATCATTATTCCATTTTCATTTGATTGGTAATAAATTTAAATTGATTTATAAATAAATTGATAAACAATACAATAAATGATAAATTTAATTAATTTTCTCCAAGTCAAGTCTGTTTTGCCCATGATGGTAATTTGTGAGTGATCTCTCATTGTCCTTATCTTGATCCATGAGCCTTTCATTATATTTTCTCTGCCCCGTCCAGCTTTGTAGGGGGAATAAAAAGCAAAGAGCTTGTCTGTAACAATACAATATGGAATTTGAAAATTCTTAGTGTTCTGGGGGAAAAAAAAGTCTAATATATAAATCAAGTAAAGTAGAAAACTGTGTGAAGAGGACCCTCAACATTTTGAGGGTTTTCAACATCAAGATATATTTCTCAAATGGACAATACTAAACCGTATCATACCCTACACTCACTGGAATGTAGGTTTTGACAAAAATTCAGCCACAAAAGCTGATCTAACCTTTATTCAAAGTATATTAATTTTCATACGTGCTCCATCGCCAGTCACTCAATCTGAGACTCATCATTCTCCCTGTAAGTACATGTTATTACTTCCTTTAAAGGTTACAAAGATCATTTCCAAAATATATTGATTTGCTAGTCACCTGGTCTTCCTCAACTACAAGAACAGTTTCTCCCCTGGCGCTGACAACAGAACTTTAAACACCTGGTAACATCAGCATCATTTTTTCTGGCATTTTTAGTGCTGCTATTCCTGACTATTTATGGCTTTCATTATTGCCAAAGTGAAAATTACTGAATGAATTATTTCCATGTCAGATTGCAACTTTTGGAACATTTATATATTTTATTTACATAAAATTAACTTAACATTTACTTTTTATAGTTCTATAATTTTATTGATTACTGTCTTCAGCACTGTGACAGAAAATAAATTTTTTTTTTTATGATTGCCACTTGAATAAAAAGGAACATAATTTCATAGCTTTATTATTAAATAATNTTTTAAATGTGTTTAATTCTCTGCTGATTCATGCACCAGATTGACAGTATTGTCAGTACTAAAGATTTTTTTTGGGTGCAATAATCACTTAATGCTAAATATAATCTCCTCACTCATTGAATGGAAATGTTCATCTGACTTTTCTTCAGAAAATGGTTATTTGCAGAGCTGGATTGTGACTTTGCAGCTTTTCATCTGGCCCCTTAGGATGGAATCACACTGCGTTTCCCATTTTGTGACACAATTTTCTCAAGTATATCATCCTTAGCAGAATGCCAGGGAAGGTTTTGCATGTCCCTGAATAAATTCAATAAGTACTCACATCCTTCTGTTGTTCAAATATTCGTCACACATCAGCTTGGCGTCTGCACAGGAAAAAAGTTGAAATTTTAAAATGTAATATTACTAACTGGAAAGCATTATTTTGCCAAAAAAAAATATATTTATTCATAAACAAAACAGCTTTGAAAACAACTCCCCTGAGAAATAATTCTGATTTTCACAGATGGTTATCAAAACTGGACAATCAGCAGCCCTGCAATAACCACAAAATTATTGATCTGAGGGCTCACCCAAGCAGTAGGAGAGCCACATTCAGATCTCAGCTCTGCTTAGCTTTGCATTCACCAGGCAGCCTCCCCTCCCTCCATAACCATTGGCTGCTTTGGGAGGTGTCCCACTCCATCTCTTCTGATGGACTGATTTAACTTTATATGAATCAATATTAATTACAACAGAGACAGAGGTTTCTCATAGTCCATAAACATACCATAACCACCGAGCTATAAAATGAATGCTTCTCTGTTGTTCCCTGTTATGTCCCCATATTAAATAGATGATTATTTAAACAGTGAATGTAAGAAATGAAGACACAAAAGGAGACATCTCAGTACTGTAAAATAATTAGATTTCTGAAAGCTGGAAGCCACTAGCTTCTCCCTGAAAAATGAAGATTTTATAATAATTTATAATTAAATTATAATTTATAATTAAATACAGTAGTACTGTATTTAAGTCCCACACATACTGTTAAAGATTCTTATTACCCAAATGAATAAACAGCAACTTGCATGCTCACCACAGTTTAATACACATGAAACATGGAACATGGATTGCTTGTGCATATAGAATAACGTTGTTTATTTCATTCATAGATTATGTGACAGATAGAAAAAATAATGTATGGTTGCTTATTTTACTCTGACTTCTAGAAAAGGGCTCTGATAACATCATCATATTTCACGGGATATAACTGAGAGCAATCAGTACCTAGAGCAGCAGAATGAAAATTCCAAAATAACAGCTAAACCTTAGTCACACAGANAACTCCCCTGAGAAATAATTCTGATTTTCACAGATGGTTATCAAAACTGGACAATCAGCAGCCCTGCAATAACCACAAAATTATTGATCAGAGGGCTCACCCAAGCAGTAGGAGAGCCACATTCAGATCTCAGCTCTGCTTAGCTTTGCATTCACCAGGCAGCCTCCCCTCCCTCCATAACCATTGGCTGCTTTGGGAGGTGTCCCACTCCATCTCTTCTGATGGACTGATTTAACTTTATATGAATCAATATTAATTACAACAGAGACAGAGGTTTCTCATAGTCCATAAACATACCATAACCACCGAGCTATAAAATGAATGCTTCTCTGTTGTTCCCTGTTATGTCCCCATATTAAATAGATGATTATTTAAACAGTGAATGTAAGAAATGAAGACACAAAAGGAGACATCTCAGTACTGTAAAATAATTAGATTTCTGAAAGCTGGAAGCCACTAGCTTCTCCCTGAAAAATGAAGATTTNTTTACTCTGACTTCTAGAAAAGGGCTCTGATAACATCATCATATTTCACGGGATATAACTGAGAGCAATCAGTACCTAGAGCAGCAGAATGAAAATTCCAAAATAACAGCTAAACCTTAGTCACACAGAACATATACTGTAATCAAAGAATCATTTGGGTTGGAAGAGACCTTTAAGTCCAGCTGTTAACCAAGCACTGCAAGGTCACCACTAAAACATGTCCCTGAGCACCACATCTACACATATTTTAAATCCCCCCAGGAAAGGCGACTCCACCACTTCCCTGGGCAGCTTGTTCCAGTGATTTACAAGTGCTGGGAATATTTTTTTTCTAGTATCCAATCTAAACATCCCCTGGCACTACCTGAGTCCATTTCTTCTTGTCCCATTCCTTGTTACTTGGGAGAACAGATTGAGATTTGGAAGAACAAATTGAAGGATACTCAATACCAAATAAGGTGTCAGTTCTCCTCTCCCTTTAATCTGTATTCAAACTGGGCCTTTAGCTCTTGAAACAAATACATTACAAAGGAACTATGACAACATTCTACTCTCAAAAGTTCTACAGTTTAATTTCCCTGCAGTGAATTTGATACATGTAATTGGAAAACGTCTTTCAGAAACAACCCTTGAGTTTTTCATCCTTGCACTGATATGCAATAGGTATTTGTGGTGCTAGAATTTATTTTTCTTTCCGTGTGATAACAATTTCATGATAGAATTAAAAGGAACTATGCTCTAAGCTTAGAATTACATAGTACTTAGTTCAAGGGATGTGTACAGTATGACACACTTGTTTACGCTTGCTTTCTTATGGCAGATGATTCTTCATTTAGATATGCTGCATGAAAAATAGATCTCTGCTCCTGGTAAAATGAAATGTTACTGATGCATGCATTTTTCCTGAAGTCTCTTTTTGATAGACATCTATTACATTAAATCATTCTGGTTTTTTTATCGAGCTTTGCACAACTAAATGTTGACAACAGAAGGAACACTGCAGATAAATATTTTTAGCCAAGACTAGACTGTGGAGGCAGAAATCACTCAGTCATTAAAATAATCCAGTTAACCTTGTACAGCTGCTCTAGTTCTTTAAAAATAAAGGCTACCTGATCTGTTAACCTTAAGTGAATAAACGTACATATAAAACCTGGGTTATTACTTCATGTTGACTGTAACATGACAATATGCACTGACTTCACAGAATTAATATGAAAATAAAATCCACATTTAACCTTGAAGAAGTCCATGAAGTTCATTGACCCATTGCTGCAGACAGCAACTGAGTTATGGTTAGGCTGCTCTTCCTGCTTTTAGCAGCTTGTCAAGCCTGATCTAAATTAAAGATAAATTTGTAAGGCAGAAAAATTCTTTATTTAGAGTAAGGAATGTGAATGTTCTACTGGTGCTCTTACCTAAACAGCAACATCAGTTCAGGAGAGCTAACTACAGATTTAAATAAGTGTATTTAATGGAAACAATGTTATTTCCCTAACTTATTTGAGTTAACTAGCACCTATCTGCACACTGTCCATACATAAACCAAAATCTGGAACTAAATTTTTAGTTACACATATTTACTAATGCAATAGAAGAATGTAGGAGTCGAATAAGAGTGAAATAACTGTTTGCTGCAGCTGCCAAAAGTCCAGTTGAGTAGTGTTGTTTAAGCAATTTAGTTTCTGTACAAAAAAAACAGAACAAAAAAACAACATGTCTGGTAGCTACACCTTACTTTTCAGCCTGAATCTACAAGCTTTCATCTATAAAAAGACTCAGCTTTAAGCAGAAATAGTACAAACCACAAATTTTGTGGTCACTAAAATGCTTTAAAAACTTTTCTTCCCAACTTTGATACTGAAATGTTTATTCATTATATAAATAACATGTATGCAAAAACTATTAAATGAAAAGTGGCCAAAGTAATTTAAAGAGATGGAGAAATAGATGTATTTCCAGAAGGGTTACAAATATAACCATTTCCAGAAAGCTCATATATTTGCTGCAACATATAAGCAGAATTCTCATGATTGCTGATTAAAGTCTTTTTGGAGATATGACAAAACCAGACCCAAACTAACTTGTATATTTTACATGGACTTTTGAAATAAGGTCTTTAAACTGAGACCAAAACCCATAAGATTTGCAAGTGTACTCATTGTTTGTTCTGCCCCTGAGCTATAAAATTTCTCAGTCCTGTTTTGTTCTGACAGAATATGTACATTGTTCCACTCCAATGATACACTATGTGAAATCCAGACCATCACTACCAAAACAGAAAACAAAACAAAGAAGCAGAAAAAAGATGGGCCACAAAACCACTCAAATACTGAGAAATTAATTTGTCTCATTCCTATTCACAACGGAACAAAGCAGTTAATAAAAATAATAAATAAAAAAAAAAGAAAAGGAAAGAAATTAAAATATAAAGTGCCAGAGAACAGTAGGCCAAACAGCTTTAGCTTTCTGTGACTGGCAATTATGATGCAGACAATCTATGCAAGCCTTTGGCAGCGTTACAGAGAAACTCTTTAAAAGCATTTAATGGCTTATGAGACAGGAGATGGCAAAGAGGCAGGAGGCACTAGAAAGGAAGTGTGCTCTTTACACCCATAGCTTCAGTTCCATTGGAGGAACAGCACTGCATGAGCTCACCCACATGACAATTTACACCTCAGCAAAAGGCTGCTTTCATAAATAGGAATAGCTACAGTTTACTGGGCATAAATACAATGCATATTTAGCTACCAGCATTTAAAAGGTAACTCGATTTTTGTTTTGCTCAGATCAACAATTACCATGTTAAGGACTTTGTTCAAAGCAGTATTTGCAGGATGAAATAATACAGAGCCTGTCCCTTCTGCCTTTCACCTGAGAAGAGCTGTGCCTCCTTCATGGCTCTACTCTATCCTATGTGGTCAAGGTCACAATATTGTCAGAAGGTAATTCCAGAGCAAGAGCTCACATGAAAATAGTGTTGTAGAAGACCTACTTGGAACTAGTCTCTCTGATGCTGTACAAGATGATAATAAATTTGCATTTGGGGTATCAACTGTTGTCTGTTTTGTCGATGCCTCTCTGTGACACTTCCCCATAAGGAAATTCAGTATAAGGACTTTTTTGCCTCCACTGCAATTCAGGTAATCTCCAAGTCTCAAGGAGTCTTAAGCTTTTCAGCTAGTTAGTATGAGCAGCCCTGCCTAGCAGACAGCTAGCTGAAACTGTATCAGTGTATACAGCTAGCTAGTGTTCACTAGATTGTATAGCTAGTGAAAACTGTCAGATGAAACTGTGAAAACCTGATTCTTCAAAAAGCAATTTTACATTAAATAGCTCTCAAAATTTTACCAGATCAGCTCTAATGAACACTGCCACATTGAGCTGCCAGCTGTACTCAATAAGCAGCCAGGGCAAAGATTCCAAGTTGCAGTTCCATATTGCACTGACCTGTGCTATGTCAGGATATCTAACTTTGCAGCCACTATGCTTCCTTCCCTCCACCTTGCTTATGTTTTCATTACTGGGTATAATGAATGGCCGTAAACAAGTGTGAAGGTTGTTTTTACATGGATTATAGTAAGTAGGCGTGACTCTGAAAGAATCATAGAATCATTTTGATTGCAAAAGACCTTTAAGATAAATTCCAGCCATTAACATAACACTGCTAGGTCACCATTAAATCCCTAAGCAACTTATTTACATGTCTTTTAAATAACTCCAGGAATGGGGACTCCACAACCTCCCTGGGCAACCCTTTCAGTGAAGGATTTCCTAAATCTCCCCAAGAACAACTTGAGTTCCTTTTGCCTTGTTACTTGGGAGAAGAGACCAACCCCCACCTTTCTAAAACTCTCAGTTAGTTGTACAGAGGGGTAAGTCTTCCTCTGAGCCTCTTTTTCTCCAGGGTAAAGAGAATGTAAAACTTTGGTCAAATGCTATGAGAAGAGAATTTTGTTTGTCTAAATAGCCATGGTTATTTAGACAAACAGAGATCATGAAAGGTCAAAACATCCTAGACCAGAAACATGGTTGGTTCTATCCATAACTTTCAATTTCTTGATAGCCTTCTATCCATAAAATTGGAAAGTGATCTAACAGCCTCTGAGGGCTGACAGACTCCAGTTTTTGCCAAGGCTGCAAAGAGGACACAAGAAAGGGGTGTTTTCAACACTTCAGTCTGTATTTCCTCAGCATCACCCCATCAGTCTTGCAGAGCTTAGGAACAACAGAAGCTTTTTTTCCTTTTCATCATTTGAAGCTCACACTATGTGACTGAATCAAAGCACTTACTGATTTTACCTCATCAGCAGATTAGAGGTAGAATTCACACTCTCTAAATAGTTTTTGACATTAGTTTTGTACAGGGATAAATTCAGCCTGGCAAACTGCCAGCTGGAGAATTGTGGACAGTTTGTGAGAGATCGAAACACATCCTATACTGGCTTACAAGAGATGGACATATGGTTGGTTGGGCTTTTTTGCCAAAGATGGCAACGTGTTAAGGAAAAACAATTAGGAGACAAAAAGGCATCTTGATTTCTCTAGATCCTCAGTATTTTGAAGTCAGAATAGAAATGGGCTTCCTGCATCATTCGCTATCTTGGTAAAAATCATAATACTGGAATTTAACACCAGGTAAGACCATGTCTCCATTGTTTGTTTCATGAGTGCTTAAGGAGATCAATTTTTTCACCTCCTCATTACATTAAGCCTATTTTTTGGAGTGAAGCCAAAAACCTAAATTATCCAAAAAGCCTCCAAAAAATTTTTTACTAAGGAAGAGCCATAAATAAAACACAGGCAGTTTGTACAAGAAAAAAAAATATAAATTACAGATGTGCTGAGATCAACTCTATTATCTAAATCCTATTAATTCCTTCTTCCATGACACCTCAAGAATACTTTTTCAAAAGTATATCCTATATGAAGTTTTAAGCAATACTGTGTTTCTAATAATGTCTTTTTTTTTTTTTTTCTTCTGTAGTTCAAAGAATATGAAGAATTGGCATGTTTGGATATATATTTCAAAAGCATGATGAAAACTAATAAATTTAACTTGAAAAGTTAAGTGAAATGGCTGTCACCTTCTCAGAAGAGACATGATTCAGGTTTTGGTACAGCTAAGTATAAATGCTGTATGTCTGAAAAAAGAAGCAACTATATATATTGCCTAATTCCCAGCCTCGGAGCTACTTTTTATAAAAGCTAAGTAGATCTTGAAGCTAAGTTTTGCTTCAAGCTTTTATAAACATAACAAATCTTAAGTAGAATTAATGTCTTGAAGTTCACCAAGCTGAAGCTTGTGTAATCTTCCTCTAAAATGCCAGGAAGCAAGAGACATAATTTATTCTCTCCATATGAAAACTTAATTGATTTCTATTAGCTTGATATCATTATTCATAAACCTTTATGATAGCATCCCATTCTATACTAAAATCAGAATTAAGAAGCCCCTCAAATATTCTTGCAGGCATTTAAGTTAAAAATGACCAGGAAAAAGAAGAATTAAATGTTAATTTAATGTCTGAAGCAATTACTTATCTTCCTCTGGATAATTGTTTACTTACATGGATCTAAATAGACCCAAATAAATCAAGCTCCAGAACTGAATAAGCAAGGGAAATGTTACTTAGCTCAGCTTCTTCCAAGTCCACATAGAGCTGAGTTGCTTCATCATGTTTCTGTTGCAAATGTCAGGGAGGTGGGAGCTTTTGTAACAAAGCCCTGGTAGCACAGCCTTGGATCTTTTAGTGTTGTCTCATAGAATCACAGAATGCCTTGGATTGGGAGTCACCTCCAAAGTCATCTAGTCCAACCTGCCTGCAGTGTGCAGGGGCACCCTTAACTAGATCAGGTTGCCCAGAGACTCATTAAGCCTGACCTCGAATGTCTCCAGGGATGGCATCTCCACCACATCCCTGGGCAACCTGTTCCAGTGCTTCACCACCACCTCAAACTGGTTTTGTTTAATATGTCTGATTAATGTCCACTCCCAAAAAGGCTGTCATCTCATATATCTATATAAACAGGCATATTTATAATTCTGACAGATGTATAATATAAATATGACTTTTAGCAGAAATCATCCAATTGTATCATCTCATTTCCACAAAACAAAATGTATTCTCTGTTCTTACATGGTCCAGTATGTCCCTGGAGAAAATAAATAAATCAATAAATCATTATGGTGCTTGTTAATCAAGTAAAAGACACCAGCAAATGGATCTGAAGCAATAAATGTTTTAATACATTGTTAAATCTGTAATTAACTAGAGTGCTTGCATGACATAGTTTAAGCTATTTCAGTGAAGAGGTTTCTACAAACATTTTAAATCAAAATAATTTTTTAGAGTAAATATCTTCCAAATTAGAACTGAAATTTTGCAATCCAGAAACTCAAAACAGAATCACTTCTAAATCAATTAATTCCTGGGTGTATAAATTAAGGTTGCATTAACCTTTCTCAGGCAAATAATGGTTCATAGGCTAAGTATTTGCCAGACTGGCATCCTACCAGAGAAAATTGCCAAAGAACAAGAACATTACACCAAAGCCACAATTCTGAAGACCTAGAATATATTCTATAAAATAGAAGGTTATTCTTAGCTTGTGCATTTAAAATCTGTCAGCTTCAACTACTTCTCAGACAGTATTTTTACACTGAAAATTTTAATATAGAAGATTTTTCTGTCATAAATACCTAGCACAAAATTGTGTCTGTAGTAAAACCCAGCTGTTAGTAACATGTACAAGAGGCAGAGAAAGAGCAGAACTTTTAGCCACACCCAGTTAATCTACTTAGATTTCTTTCAGTGCCATCTATCCCATCTCTGCTTCTTCCTGCACGAGCATTAGCAGATATGAGTAATAAAATAGCAAACTCTTCAGCACATAAAATCATATGGGCCTGATTACACAGAAATAAAATATGACAGCTTTAACTTAAATGGGAATAAAGCAGAACCCACAGTCTAAATCCAGACTATAAACCATTTTTTCCAAGTGAGTCTGAAGCTGGTTTTTTTTTTTTGCATTCCAGCTCCAGGGTTCCTTTAAGAATTAAGCAGTCTTCATCCCTGTGCCTTGTGTTCACACGAATAAAAACCCAATGCTGTATTAAAATGTTTGAAATGAACAATCAAAAATAATGCACTAACTGTGCTGTATAAAATAATTACAAATACAAAATCTAAACTTGAGAAAGGTTTAATGCTGCAACATTTGGTCTATTTCATTTCATTTCAGAGAAGGGGTGGAAAAGATAGCCAAGAGCTAAAAATCCCCCTTACTCATCTTGGCACATAACAGTAGGTATAAGTCAGATTTCAGAGAGCTAAAGAACCAGATTTTACTTATAAATTAATCAGATTAAGGTTCCTACCACTTTCTCTTTTTTTTTTTTCCTTTTAAATGAGAAAAGGACTACACATAGAAAATAAATAGCATTATAATAACAGCTCAAGCATTTAAATGCCACGAAGACTCATACAATTTCAGATGGTAATTGCAGAGAGTTGCTTAGTTCAAGGACACTTCACTAGAAATAGCAATAATACAGCAAATTCTTCCCTCTGTTACATTTCTCAGTATTACTGGCAAATGAAAGCATGATTTAGCAGAAAGTTAAAGATCAACAAATCCTATCACTTGAAACTGTCTTTTAAAAATTACATTTGATGCAAGAAATAACTTTCATGTTTTGATTTACATTTAATAATTACAGTTAGTAATTATATTATAATAATTATTATTTTTACCTAACATTTTATGTCAAAATGCACAATTTATTTACTGCTGCATCCATTTTCACTGCTTTTGAATTATTTTAAATTGAAGAGTTGTTAATGTTATTCTTCCGAAACACAGAAAATGCAGTAGAACCTCAATAAATTATTTACATTTATAAAGACCAAAAGCTTATTAACATTTGCCTGGAAGAGTACATTTGTGTTTTTCTCTGAAGCTGAAAATGTAAATGAACATCTTTTCCTGATTCTTCTCTCACTCTGTCAGTGTTTTTTCTCAGAGTGGTTCAAATGAGATAAATCAAGCCCAGGGCATATGAAGACCTGCAATAATAATCCCCTAACGCCTTCAGAGCTCTCCACTGAACTTCAATGTTCAGTTGTTGCATAAGGAAGACACTGCAGACCCTTACAACAATATCAATACTGACAAACAGGTCTCAGTAATAGAAGTTCCTACCTCACTGTTTCAAGTTGTAAAGCTAGCATGTACATGGATGACATCTTCAGTGGTTCTGGTAATGGGACATGAGGCACAGAAGANCATCTCCACCACATCCCTGGGCAAC
>VYZU01084965.1:0-15608 GCA_013401355.1 Ceyx cyanopectus
GAAGAACTTTCCCAGTGAGGGTGAGATTGCTCTGGAACAGGCTGCCCAGGGAGGTTGTGGAGTCTCCATCTCTGGAGACACTCAAGACCCACCTGGATCTGTTACTGGGTGACTTGGTCTAGATGATCCTGCTGTGGCAGGGGGGGTGGACTAGATGATCTTCTAGGTCCCTTCCAACCCCTAACATTCTGTGATTCTGTGAATCAGTTAATTCAAGTACTGTGCTTGGCATTTCTTCCCAGCTGGCCTACACTGAGAGGTGCTAGGTGCAAAAAGACTTGCCAATCCTAGAATGTGTACAGACTATTTTAACAAACATAAAATCTAAGGCAGAAACAGCTTGTTTCTAATAGCACAATGGGGTTATAGTCAGTAGCCACCTACCACAAGGCCAAAGTTGAAATTAAGGAGAAAAATAAAGGAAGCAGTCATTGAGGGAATAATGTTAACTTCTGAAAGAATACAAGCCCCATGCTTGGTGTTGACCAATGTAAATAATAAACCTAATCAAAAGTATACATGAATGTTATTCAAAAAGCTAGAGATCAATACAGGTATACAGGATCCCTGCCCCCTGTCGATGAATTAAGCTAGAACAATAAAATCAACCCTGGAAAAGCAAGTGTTTACATTCCTACATAGATAACTACAAATAGTAGGGGACAATTTTTTCCTCTGCTGTCATACACTGCATTTATGAAATAGCTGATAAAGTGTTATCACAAGTAAAAGCATATTTTGCATTTTTTAATCAATAGTTTAGTCTTAAAATACAGTTCCTACCAAAGAGCAAACCTTTGAAAATTCCTACTTCAGAAAAAAGAAAAAACAAAACCAAACAACAAACTGAAAAACCAACACAAACAAACTGGCAAAATGTGGGTTTCCATGCTTCAGAGAAGGCTTTTCTTTCCAGCAATAGACAGATTTAACCCAGAACGGGATGGTATTTTCACACTCCTACCACTACAGGAGACAGAATGTTACCTTGTCAGTTTTCCAGATTTTAAAGAAGAATTTTAAGTTCTCCTCAACACTGCTTTTTAACTGTTTTAATACATCAATGTTTTGTTTGGGTGTTTGGTTTGGGTTTTTTTTTAAACAAGGCAGTTATAAAAGGCATTTAAATTTGTTAAAAGTTATTTTAAATTATCTGCCAGTATCTTTACAAAATCGGAAGGTACATATATATATAGGCCAAATGCACTGTAGATGCCACATTTTATCCAAAAGATTATAAACAAGATTGAACTTGCTCTGCACAGAAAGTTCAGCTAATCTTGTTGATTTTTCATTTACTGAGGCAACTTCAGTGTTTCATTCTATTCATGCAACAGTGCTTCTGAATGTGAATGAATTACAGAACCAAGACACACTATTGCTTTACCTTCCTTATGCTTAACTTTGGTATGTCAGCAACTTGGACCTCCATCTAAGCATACCTTACCTAATAGAGCCTCCAGCACATGCCACTTCATATAGAGCTGTCCCTACCTCTAAGCCTGATATTTAAAGAATGCACGTAAATACATGCCTGCTTTTCACTTTGCATAGTTTTGTTATATAACAGGACAGCAAACCAGACAACATTTGTGTCTGCTAATTTGGAATACAGAACACTCAGAGAGCTTTTTACAAGTGTCTTGGTCTTGATTACATAATTAGGCCATTGTCACAATTCTTTAATTTTTTTAAATACTGTGGAAACCAGTTTTCCTAGAATTCAATGTGCCTAGACTTTTTTTTTTTTTTTTTAAGTAGCCTTGCTTGTTTTAATAGATAAAGCAGAGTGTAATAACGCTGTCTTGGACTGACTTTGGAACCAGATTCCAATGAAGTAATTAAGAACATGCTATAAAGAAAGCCATGCAGATTAGAGCTGCAGATTCCTTTAAATATAGTGATTACCCAGGAAAGCAGAACAGTGTCTAATAAGGTCTGAAGGTCACAGCACTAAACACAGTTAGATGTACAAGGTACCACCAAATAACATAACTGGTCTTTAGCAGAATTAAAATACTAAAATCATAAAAATACTAATACATCACTGGTAGAGAATACCTGTGTATGTCCTTCAAAGAACATGACTGAGCTTGAAATGGTACTAGAAAGCTCTCACATTTTAACCCTACACACAGTTTCACACTGGAAAATACTTCCTATTTAGTGTAGTTTTGAGGAAGCTTCACCTGAGGTTTAAACACTCAGAACTGAGAAAGAATGCAGAAGTTTCCCAAAGCAACTCAAACTACTCAACAGTGAGCTCCCAGATATTTTTGCAAGAAATACAGTTTGTTGGATACACTAATTAATTCCTATTTACACCTGAAGTTATATCAAGTTAGCTGTTCTTTTTAAATTTCACACTACCCAACCCCAGAATAACCTATATGTACAGAGAGGATTTATACAAGAGCATCCTTGCTATTGGCTGATGCATACAGACTCCAAGACATTCCAGAAACATTGTGATAACAGTTTTTCAACAGCACTTGCATTTGAATGCAATGCCATAATAAATAAAACTGAAGAGAAAATAGTCACAGTTCCCTACCTTTATTAGGCTAGTGGCCTAAAAAACCATCCAGAATAAACAATAATTAAAAGATAAGCAATATTTAAAAGATAAAGTTGTAACAGGGACCAAGCATCAGAATTTCTTATTCCATAACTGCTGGCACTGACAACCTAGGTAAGAGAAGAAATACTTTTTTTTTAACCTGCAAAGGGTATTCTCGCTACAGGCAAAAACATCTCTTCTTGACATTTTTCTCTTACTCTATATGTTTTCTAGCTGACAAAGGGTAGAGAATATATATTTGTCACAAGTAGAAATATTTCATTAAGTGTATTTTTTTTTGTTTTGTTGGGTTGGTTTGTTTTTTTTTGTAATTACAACATAACCAGATTAAGTGATCAAACTTTAGAAATGCAATCTGTTAATTAACCTTTATTGGGCAGAACAAATCAGGCCCTTCAAGGACAATCTCAATTTGTAGAGAAATACCTTCAATCAGTTAAGGGGGAAGAGGGAATGAGACGAGGGAAACCTTTTTTTATATGCAGAATTAGAAGATACATGCTCTACCCTTCTTTAAGCTTATTATCTGAAGGCCACGCAGCAAATCATTAGAGGAGATGTAAAGAACCACCTTTGTACTTGCTTGAACCTCAGAGACTCATAAAAATTTAATTGTGGCTAATATTTATGAGTCTGGAGGCCTCAGGACACAGTCCAGCGTAAGCAATTTGTGAGTCTACTGAAAAATTAATTCCACATTATTGTTTGGAAATAGAGAAGGTAAATAATTGTGCCAGCTATTCCCTGCTTGGAAAGATGGTCTAAATTAGACAAAGCACAAGCAAGATGAAACAGGACACAGAACAAGTGAGGATAAATAACATGGCACTTCTGTTTTGCCAGCATTAATGATATTTAATATTCTTCTCTCCCCACTCTCCAACCCTCCGCAGTCCAATTAAAACAAGACACTCATGCGCTGACCATTTTAGTAGCTCATACAGATGTAAATGCTGATCACTGCAGTGAATTCTACCTACATCAAGTACTTAGTTGCTTTTACTTGGTGAATCAATACTGTTATGTCCTGCAAGATTACCTGCTCAGTCAGCATGGGTAACTAGCAACATCACCTCTTCATTCCAGGGTGAACACAAGCTTCACAAAATATACTGATATTTTTGAGTTTTATATGGAAAACTACAGCTGAGTAATAAATCTAATCAAAAAGAGCTTTCCTACAGATGTGATGCTTCCCCAGATGCAAGTGTACTCTCTTTTGTTTGGGTTTGGGGTTTTTTTCCCATTGGAATTGACAGCAAGGGCTGAGAATGTCAACAGAAAGTGTCCTGTGAAATAGGACTGACTCCCACTGACAAGAGAATTATCTCTTGTGGGACAAACAAGCGGGTGGGGAACAAATACACCTCAACCCTCCCAAATTCAACTTCTGCAGTATCTGAAAATTAATAGAAAAACAGTAGTTACAGGAAGGGTGATGATTTAACAACAGAAAATGTCTGCCTGGAGAAGAATCACTAAAAAAACAAAAAAACAAACAACAAAAAAAACCTCAAACCACAAACACAAAACCAAGCCCACCTGACTTAATAGAATTAGATCCTTCCAGAAAGGAGAGCAGACTAGTACAATACAGCTTAAAAATTTTATCTAGTTTCTGTGATTTCCTCCTTTATGCTATGCTATGAACTGAATCTCTCCTTCAATTCCATCAAGTTAAGAAGAAAGTTCCAGAACTCGTGTATCATAAAATTTGACCTCATTGCCCTTGAAAGCAATATAGGTATTGCAATAAATTTTATTTAAAGAAGATAAGGTGTTATACAGGTAGCACAGGGGTTATGATAAGCCCCAGCAGGGCTGCAAGCTTCAAAACATATGACAGAGCAATCAGCTGGCACCCTGGCTGTACCTTTTACAAGACATTTACTGGCATCATTTCAGCCATTAGCAAGGATGGCATCAGACCTTTCACTCATATTAACTTGGTCATATTATGTGCATTGAAGGCATATCAGAGTCTAAACAACTTTTTCAAACATTTATTGCTCCGCTGACTTGAGAGGCCTGCAAACAGTCTTGGTCCATCATACACTAAGTCATGAAGATGTTATCCATAAAACAAAGGCAGAAACGAAGAACCATGTTTCAAAATGTAGGTGTTTTTACAGTCAACTTTAAGATGTCCCAGCTAGCCACTGCAATTTATGTCAGAGAATGGGAAAGGAGAGGCAGAATAAGTGCTATGATAGCCTGCACCAGTAAATGAGAGGGGAATAAATCATCAACCTCCCTCCCAACACTTCCCAACTTCATCTGCAAGGTGTGGACCAGGGTGTTGAAGTCCCCCCCAGTGTATGTGAAGATCAGGTTTGTGACCACCTGAGGAATCTAAACATACATAAGTCCATGGGTCCTGATGAGATTCATCCCAGAGTCCTGAAAAAATTGGCTGATGTAGTCGCCAAGCCGCTTGCCATGATATCTGAAAAGTCTTGGCAGTCAGGTGAAGTCCCTGGGGACTGGAAGAAGGGACATGTTACACCCATTTTTAAAAAGGGTAGAAAGGAGGACTCTGAAAACTATCGCCCTGTCAGCCTCACCTCTGTGCCTGGGAAGATCATGGAGCAGATTCTCCTAGAGGGTCTAACAGGACAAATAGAAGACAGTGGGGTGATGAAGGACAGCCAACATGGCTTCAGCAAGGGCAGGTCCTGCCTGACAAATCTAGTGGCTTTCTATGATAAGGTGACTACCTCCTTGGACAAAGGACGACCTGCTGATGTGATCTATCTGGACTTCTGCAAAGTTTTTTGACATGGTTCTCCACAACATCCTACTTACGAAGTTGGAGAGATATGGATTTGATGGGTGGACTGTTCAGTGGATAAGGAATTGTCTGGATGGCCACATCCAGAGGGTAGTGGTCAATGGCTCAATGTTCAGATGGAGAACAGTGACAAGTGATGTCTCTCAGGGGTCTGTACTGGGACCTGTACTATTTAGTATTTTCATTAATGATATTGACAATGGGATTGAGAGCACCATCAGCAAGTTCACAGATGACACCAAGCTGAGTGGTGCTGTTGAAAGGCTGGAGGGATGGGATGTCATCCAGAGGGACCTGGATAGGCTGGAGAGGTGGGCCCAGGTGAACCTCATGAGGTTCAACAAGACTAAGTGCAAGGTCCTGCACCTGAGTCAGAACAACCCTCACTATCAATGCAGGCTGGGGGATGAGGTGCTGGAAAGCAGCTCTGCAGAAAGGGACTTGGGGGTGTTGGTGGATGAGAAGCTGGACATGAGCCAGCAGTGTGCACTTGCAGCCAAGAAGGCCAATTGTATCCCGGGTTGCATCAAGAGAAGCGTGGCCAGCAGATGGACAGAGGTGATTCTGCCCCTCTACTCTGCTCTGGCGAGACCTCACCTGGAGTATTGCATCCAGTTCTGGAGCCCTCGACGCAGGAAAGANCTGGAGATATTCAAGGTGAGGTTGGCCAAGGCTCTGAGCAGCCTGGTCTAGTTGATGGTGTCCCTGCTCACTGCAGGGGGGCTGCACTAGATGACCTTTGAAGGCACCTTCCAGCCCTAGCCATTCTATGATTCTATGATCAGTCCAGGCATACAGCTTAGGCATCTTGACAACAGAAGCATATCAATAAAACCAGAAGAACTTCAAGGAACAGCTAGATCCTGGAAATGCCCTTTCTGATGTCTTGCTGTCATTCTGCAAAGCACTGGTGAAACTTAGGTGGCTTAATTTTAGACATTTTCTTCATCTGTCTTCAAGAAATGGGAGCAGAGGCAGACAAGGTGTAGAAGAACAAGAAGACCACTATGGGTCGGATGAAGCAATTTGTACTGCAAAAATGAAGGCTATGGGGGGATAGCATTGCTTTTGTGCTACATCAGAAACTAAACTACAAGACCGTGAACAAAAGCCACTTTAACCAAACTCTGGTGTTGATTTAAAGAATGAAAAACCTGAGCACAAGTGAAGTCAAGCTGTGAATTACAGCAAGTTCTGAACCTATGCATCAATTTTTAATCAAAGCATTCAGCATGGCAGCATAGATTAACATCCCCATCTAAACCAAGACCCAGTTTAACAGCAATTGGTTAACAAATATTTCTACAATGTAGTGTTACAGGTAAGATTTTATCAGATATCCTTATTACAATCATAATGCACTGGTGAGCATATTATTGTCTTACAGTAAAATCCTCTTAGTAAGAGAGAAGAGTTCTTAAAACAGAAGTTGAGAGTAAACATTTTCACCTTTGCTAGGGCATCATTTAAAGGCTTGCAGGAGTTCTTCAAAGATTGACACAATGCAGTGTAGGCAAGGCAGAAACAGTAAAGAGTAAAACAAATTACTCTGAAAGTAACAACTGTACTTATAAATAGAACAGCCAAGTCTTCTGCAGCACCAGCTTGAATTATTTTTTTTTCCTGGCAGACTTCAAATGGAAGTTTATAAAGGTCTTTCAATAAGGCTTGACCATCATAAAATACATGTCATTTCCTTTACTGAGTACACTACTGGTTCTACAAAGTGGCCCTAATGATTTTGTGAAGCCTCATCACATTTAAGTATGTGTCAAGATTAGTTATTTTACAATGATAATTTGCACTCGTCACTTGTACAAAGTGGTGTTCTACTGAAGGTTTACAGATGGCTGTTATGTCTACAGCTAGACATAACACAAGAGTTACCCTCATCAGATTAAGTCTGAAAATATTCCAGTTGATAATGGAAACAAAGCACTAATCAAGGATTGCAGCAGAAACAGTTCGCAAGGGGAGGGGGTTAGAAGGGTAGGTCTTTGTTGTCATTTTGTGAAATGCTACTCAAGAGTTACATTTATCCTTTCAGCTTTGTCATAAACCTCTGTATTACAAAACAGGTTTGTAAAAATAGGCAGTTTGAGAAATGGCAATTCAAAAGACACATAAGAGCTTTTCTAAGAAGTCGTCACGTTGTGTATTTGTGTGTTTGTGGAAACCTGCTGTACTCGGCCCAGCCAGGATTTGGATAACTTATTGATCTCATGGTCTGCAGTAAATCCAGTATTTCACCTTTTTCTCCATCCTCATGGTAACTGTCACCCCTTTCCCAAGCTACATCTACTGAAAGGAATGCCCCAAGTCTAAGACTTAAGCTTTCACACAGTAAATCCAGGAATAAAGCCATAAAAGGATGTTTAGGCCAAACAAGGTTAGACCCCAAGCACACGCTCCTTTCTGCCTTTCCAAGGCAAGTTCAGGCCAAGGCAGGTTTGCTCACATGACTTGAAAGAAACCCTGTGAGTAGTCAGGTCTCTAGAAATATTTACTGCTGTTTCTGTACCTTAAGTGCATAATAAACTCTAACAGCTACATTGGCAGTTTTCATTCTTAGAAATGAAATGAAGCACACAATCAAACCCTTAAGAGAAAGCACAGAAGAACCTTAAACCACTGATTAGAAATCAAGATGGTTTAAGGAGCTACATGGCAAATTTGCAGGTTTTTTTGGCAAACGGAGCCATTACAGTTGAATTATTAAGTTTCCCCTCACTACCAACCCTTTCAAGTCCTGCTGCTAAACTTCTCTTTGCCAAAACAACTAGCTAGCAGCATGCTTTACTAGTGACCTTCCAGCCCAGATGAGTTAAAGACTAAGGGTAAAGTATTGTAATGAAGGAATGAATTAATTCTGCAATAAACCCCAAAGTTTTCAAATAGTTTCTATTTTAGGATGAAACATGAAGTCAAGTTGGGTGGTAAGAGACCATTAAAAAAAAACCAAAACAAAAACACCCAACCCCATAATTATTTAAACAAATGGAGCACTAGTTCCATTCTGCAGTACACATAGGTGTTGCTGTTTCCTCTGGAAAAAAAGTTCTAATTTGTAGGGATTTAACCTCTTGGAGGCATGTCAATATTTTTACAGCATGTACTGTTTAAGACTTGCTTATGTATGTTGTATAGCATGGACAGTTAATTTTCCTATAAGTCATAATTCATAGGGCAAACAATGTGAGGAATATTAATGGAAAGAGACCAACAAGGTTATTTCCTTTTTGTGGCTTTCTGCAGGGTTAAATAATAACTGAAACTCATAATTCAGCAAATTAGTTAACTGGAACTGTTTTGTCACTGCAGAATGGAACACTGAATCTTACCTATTTGTGGTACTTGCAGCTAATACTTGAATGAACTAATGCTGCTTCACTTTATTTCTGCTTTCTGCTTACATGCAATGGATGTAAACACCAACAGTTTTGAGAAGGCAGCTGTCTTCTTTGACAAATCATGACTACAGAATAACAGTTGATACCATTTTTTTTCCGTATTAATTTAGAACTAGATTCCAGTTTAATGAACTAGTTAATAAACTATTTTGATGAAAAGCATATTCAGTGCTTTACCAGCATGCCCTTGCTCTGGTGATTAATGCACTTCTAGAACTGTTTCCTTTTCACTTCCCCAAGTTCCACATAGACATGTTTTGAAGACAAATTAACTTAAGGTTACTGCTGCATGAGAACTGCAGCTGTTCTGCAGATGCCGAGTGTCACATCTTTTCTTTGGCCTCCCATTACTCTAATTCGGAAACAAAACCTATCAGACAATTCCATAGCTTTCATTAATACAGCTTCATTTTGAGGGCATCTGTGCCAATGATTATAACACACTTTTCCTTGGTTGGAAAAAAGTAATAATAATTTCAACAACTTTTACATTGCATCAGCTGAAATTAAGAATTTGAAACTATCTATAACAGCAGATTATGGTTCCTTCCTATCTGAATACATACATGGTGACTTAGGCAGTCAACTCCCCATCAAAAGGGCTTTGGAAAATGCTGTTGTCCCCATTTCAGAGATAAGAAAGTGGAAGCAGAAGAGTCAAGAGTTTAATCAGGCCCTCACACCAGTTGGTGACCTGTATCAGGCAGGGTTAAAGCCAGACAGTGTTTATATGATACTATTGCAACAGAGTTGGTACCGATTGCATAACCCAGGCAGCAGTCTGAGTTTCCAAAATAATAAATCAATTGTTGATAAACTAAAATATAAGTAGATTTAAATTAAATCATAACAATTCTAGGGTCACTAAAAATTGTTTATGGAGATTGTTAGTACATGGGTAGGAGCTGGACCGTATCTTTGAAGTGTTCCAATATTTCCTTTTTTCTTTATTCAAACAAGGCTGCAACACCTGGAGCAGCAACCCAGCAATCTAGTTACCATTCCAGATTTTCACCCACCCATAAAACAGTATCAACCAGAATATTTGGACAGAAACACCTTGATACTACTCAGAAGAAATAAAAGGAGAAGTGCAGTTTAAAATAAAGCTTCTCCCTGCTCCCTATGCTTTCAGAGTATAAGAATAATTTGTTATGACACCTCAAAACACGTGATCCAAGCTTGACAATTTTGTTTACAAAGGCTTAAATAAGCTTTTCAACTCAGTGAATGAATTGCAGCATAACGTAACATTGATTAAGAAGCATATTGTGCTCTCTCCCATTTATAGCCATGCATAAAAACGTGCTTCAGATTAAGAAATTTACAGAAAATCACTTTGTTAGAACACTCTAAAAAAAACTGTCTGGGGTTTGTTTCTTAGTGTCTGGGACCAAAATGTTACAGAAATGCTTGTGAACCCAAAAGCCTGTATTACAACCCCAAATTTCAATACAACATTAAAACATCAAAAACACACACACACAAAAATTGCTTCTCTGAAGACAAACTACAAACTGCTGCCAAAGCATTCTAGTAGCATCACACATACTCATTTCCTATTCAACAACCTATCTTAAAAATTTGTTTCTTAAAAATAAACAAATTAAAAAACAAACAAAAAATGCAGGTGCTGGTAAAACAACTGTTACTTGTCTGATAGCTCAGAGAACTTACACATGCTAGAATAAAAATCTTATGTGCTACAACAGCATCAAATCAATGAATCACAGAATGGTAGAGATTGGAAGGGACCTCTGGAGCATGAGTCCAACCCCCCTCCCAGAGCAGGCACACACAAGGCAGGCCACACAGGAACACATCCAGGTAGGTTTTGAAAGTCTCTAGACAGACTCCGCAACCTCTCTGGACAGCCTGTACCAGTGCTCTGTCACTCTCACAGGGAAGATGTTTTTCCTTGTGTGGAGGTGGAAGTTTCTGTGTTTCAGCTTAAACGAAACTAAACAAAAAATCATCAGACCTGGGTGGAGCACAGAAGTAAATATAATAACATTTTTTATCAAGTAGACTTCCCAACTACAGAACAGGAGCAAGAAAGAGTCACAGAGCTGGCTATTAACTCTTTGGGATAGAGCCTTTACTAACTCAGTGTTAAGCCAAACAAACAACAAAAGTTTCCAGGGTCAACCGAAAACTTTACATAACCTCAACCTCACTAGACTCTCTCCCTGTATCAGTCCATCAGACAGGCAAGGCAAGGCAGACTTCCAGTGTCAACACAGACAGGATGCTTTGTATGAACAGCAAGGTGATGGGTTTATGTTAGGAGGAGTAACAAGGGAGGAAAATGCTTCTACAGAAGCACTATTTGCTTTGAGATTTCTGTTGCTATTATTTAACTTTATCCAGGTCTTAACCTGGAACTTTTTTCATGTTCCTACAAATCACTTGAACAGTAGATTAGCTCAAGACTGATCTTTGAGGACGACTGGGGAAGGAGAGGAAGCTGCTCTGGACAAGTGCTTTCTAATATAAATACAGGGATCTTCCAGCACAGTTAGGACAGAAAGAAATACAATCAGTAACCAAGATAAGCACACTGAGAAGCCATTGGATCTAGATGCTCAGACCTGTAAAAACATAACTTGTCTAGTCAACCTTGTTCCTTCTGCTGAGCAATTGAATTAGCCTTGTAATATCATCAGCTTGCTGGTAAGAGCTGCCTACGCATTAGAGTATTTCTTCAACACAGTTGTCAACATACACATGAACTCCATTTGTGCAGAAGTAGTATGACATTAATACACACACAACATGTACACTGGAACAATCTTCTGCTATTATGTTCATTATTATATTACTATATAATATATTATATATATTATATAATGATATATTATATAATTAAATATNATATTCCCTTAGTAAGCATTTTGAGTAAGGGAAAAGCAAGTTTAGTCAACTGAAAAAAAAAATAAAATCATTCAACTTTAAGATTACTAAACTGTGCACACTTACAGATTCATGACATTTCCCATATATTTGCAAGTCTCTCCTAAGCATCTACCACTTTTGAAGGCCTTTGCCTTCAACTTCAGTTAAGGTACAGCATTGACACGTGGCAGATAATTATTATACTCTGCCCTGTCACTTCTTAACTGTCCCATCCCTAGGGATGTATGGAATCCTAACCACCGATATCCTCTTGCTACTGCATTAAAGGGAAGAGGGATCAACTGGCAGAAGCACTGTTTTCCACCTTCTGTTAGCTGCCGCTTTTCCTTCCCTGCCTAGATTTCCTTCAACTGACATCTACAACCATTCACAGACATCATCTGAGACAAAGGAAGCACTTGCATCTTGCTAAGTAGAGAACCCTCAAGCTTAAAAGTGCTCATCATACAAGACAGTCATCAAAACCACAGAAAAGCTACAGACACCTCAAATAAGCAAGACTATTCTCCTAGGAAAGATGCACAGAATTCAACTGAAAGCACCTACTCAATGCCTATCATGAAACTACTTTTTCCCCACAGTGTTTCTCCTCTAGGAAACAATAAGCAGCTTCCAGCTGTGGGGACATCTGTCCAGATAACCTTCTAATTGTACCACAGCTGAGCACGCATTCTGACAACACGTGCAAATAAAGCCAAGGCACTCAGAGTGTGAACTATATTTTAATTATCTTAAATGTAAGATAATGACATCTATACTCATTCATCAAGTTGACCATTTTAGGACCTTGCAGAGACTATGCAATCACTGCATGAAAAAGGGCAGCCACCCTACAGTCACAATGCAGCTAAAATACTACCTTGAAAATCTAGTTATTACTGCAAGAAATCAGACACACAAGTTAATTACAGATTTTCCTGCTACAACAGAAGCAACTTCAAAGTTTTGCACTCTTCATCTCCTTTCTCTTGCCCCTCACCCCAAAACCCATTAAAAAAAGTCAGAAACATGCAAGTATTATTTTAAAGGGGCAAACTGATAGTAACAGGTGAAAAGCTTTGAGTACACTGACACCAGTAAGAGCGATTCATCTAAGCATAAACTTCAGTGTCCTTCAAAAACCCTCAGGTCAACAAGGCAAGTGCTGATTACAGAACACACAACCTACAGAGGCCTGAAGGTTGAAGTTGTAACTTGCAAGTTAAGTTATCATAGTAGAACTATTTAACATGATTTTAACTTATTTGCATTACAGTCTATAAAGGTGGTTAGCAGCAATTGTAAGAGCTGAGCATGTACAGTGAGGGTTCCAGCCTGACTGCTGCAGGAGAGGCCAAGGGAGAAACTGGCACCACTCGTGGGTTTGATTAGACTCTTTCTACAGCTCCTTGGCACCAAACATCTCCCGTTTTTTTGGTACCTGGAGGAGACTGAAACTTACATCCCTCATAAGCTAGGACAAACATAGGAGCTGCTGTTTCTCTTGCAAGGGGCAACACATGATTCTTAAACAACTTTCCTCTAAAGCTTTTTTACTCCCTTGGATTGGGTTGGAAGCAGAAAAGCAGAGTAGCAATATGAACACTTGGAGGACAAACACAGAAGTCACAACTGATGAATTTTATGTTTTAGCCAGGCCACCAAAAACACTGTATTTTGTATCTGACTATGCTTTCCACCTCAGGACCTTCACAACCTTTTGCAGAATTATTTACAAGTTCCATTAGCTATCACTCCTTAGCTGCCGATACCTGACACACTTAGCACTTACCCTGGACTCTAAGTTAACGTGACATATTAGTGGTTAGGAAGGATCATACTTCAGAGACCTGTGGTAGGCCCAAACTTGGACTTTTTTGCACCTGTTGCAACTCCCGAGACACACAGGTCCAGGTTTTGTTTCTCAGCAGTTGGAACCTGCTTACACAATATTTGTAAGATGCCAGTATAGAACAAAGTCAACTTAGTATTTGCCAGTTTGCTCAATCACAATCCACATGTATCTTTTCATCGGGGTTACAAACAGAGCCCTACAAATAGGCTGATCTGGAGCAACTGATTCTGCACAGCAGTTAAAAAACAACAAAAACAAAACAAAAAAACCAAAACACAAACAAAGAAACAACAAACTTGTCCATCATGAGAAACACTAGATACACATATTGTGAGAAAAGAAACTTGATTGCTGATTCAACAGAGCCTAAGATATACAACCTAGTATTAGTTTCCTTCCTTTTCACTAATGTTTGTCTTCAGAAAACAAGGTACAAGGTTTGAGTTGAAAACATTTTACAAGCTTCTTTGCACCTAACAGAGCCTTTGATCCACTCAAGTTCATACAACACAATCCCCCCCAAAAAAACAAAACCAAAACCAAACAAAAAAACAAAAAACAACCAACCAGCCAACCAAACAAAAACAAACAAACCAAACCACCCCACCAAACTTCCTTAGTGATTTGATTGCAAATAGAACTGCTAGGGCAAGGCATGCCTAGGAGGGATCTCTCCTGACTACAATGAAAATGTTAACTACATAACTAACACTGAGAACCATACAAGAACTCACATATAAAGACAAAATAAGACGGGCAGACACAAAAAAACAAGCTGCAAGTTTGAAGCTGAGCTGCTAAAGAAACTGGTGTTTCCTAGAAGTGATTGAATAGAAAACACTAGAGGCAGCAGTGCTGTTGAGGAACCTGAATCAGAACGAAGAGAGGAAATACCAGAAGATGAAGTTGTGCCTTCAGGACTAAACCATCCTTTCAATAAATAGAGCTAGTTGAAATACAGGGTGCATACTGCACACCATATTTTAGGGTTTCAATCTGCCCCTAACTGTAGCTCTCCTGAAGATGTCTGTTGCACAACAGAGAGCTTCAGGGGTGACCACAGTGGTACTTTAATTCATATAAAGAGTGCAACTCTTCCAGTTGTCCCATTACCATGTTTTGTTTCATACTCCAAAGCAGAACTGAGGTGAACTCATTCTGGACTAAACAAAACCTAAAGACATACTCCATGAAGAAATTTAACTACTTGTTAAAGGCATGAAATCCATTGAAGAATACAGATTCAGCACAAAGTATCCCTGAAAATACAAGTGCTGTGATTAGCGGGTCTGTAACACCAAAGCACAAAACCACTCTCACTAGCTCCTCTGCAAATCACACTATTGACTGCCACTTGCAGTCCAGCTTTTTTCGGTTGTACATCACTCTGTTGACACCTGCTTTCAGTACTAGCATGAAATGCAATTGCTCTGAAGGTCAACAGCTACTAGAGAAAAGCAAAATCATTCAATTTAGTTAGTATTAATAGCAAGAACAACCATTTGTTTTAAAAATAGGAAAACTGTACAAAGTCATCATTACACTGTATCTTCAGCAGCTACAGACGGTATCTTGCAATGACCATACATACAGTATGAACCACAGCAGAACCAAAGCAGGGGTTCCAGGATCTTTTGGGACAATAAATATGTCATTGATAATCTGCAAATCTTCTTGCATGCCATAGTGTCTAGAGCAAAGCCTGACAGAAAACACACCTAGTTGCAGAAGGTAACCGGTCAGGCAATAAAAGCACTGTGTCCTAAAATAATACAATGAGAGCATGCTACAAGCACTCAAAGATTAAATCCATAGCAGGGAAAAGGAAAAGCCCATAACAGGAAAATTATAACTTCTGATCGATTACTATTGCTCCATCAACAGAGAGTTGCAGCATATGCACTATCAGCTCTGTTTAACTATGTTCCAAGACAGTTTAAACAATGTAATGGTTAGACAGGAGGAAAACAAAACAAAACAAAACGACCCCCCCTCAAAAAAAATCCAAAAAAAAACCCAACACAAACCCCCCTCAAAAAACTAACAGAAAAAAATAACAAAAAAAGAAAAAAAAAA
>VYZU01084965.1:15881-40344 GCA_013401355.1 Ceyx cyanopectus
AAACAACAAACTTGTCCATCATGAGAAACACTAGATACACATATTGTGAGAAAAGAAACTTGATTGCTGATTCAACAGAGCCTAAGATATACAACCTAGTATTAGTTTCCTTCCTTTTCACTAATGTTTGTCTTCAGAAAACAAGGTACAAGGTTTGAGTTGAAAACATTTTACAAGCTTCTTTGCACCTAACAGAGCCTTTGATCCACTCAAGTTCATACAACACAATCCCCCCCAAAAAAACAAAACCAAAACCAAACAAAAAAACAAAAAACAACCAACCAGCCAACCAAACAAAAACAAACAAACCAAACCACCCCACCAAACTTCCTTAGTGATTTGATTGCAAATAGAACTGCTAGGGCAAGGCATGCCTAGGAGGGATCTCTCCTGACTACAATGAAAATGTTAACTACATAACTAACACTGAGAACCATACAAGAACTCACATATAAAGACAAAATAAGACGGGCAGACACAAAAAAACAAGCTGCAAGTTTGAAGCTGAGCTGCTAAAGAAACTGGTGTTTCCTAGAAGTGATTGAATAGAAAACACTAGAGGCAGCAGTGCTGTTGAGGAACCTGAATCAGAACGAAGAGAGGAAATACCAGAAGATGAAGTTGTGCCTTCAGGACTAAACCATCCTTTCAATAAATAGAGCTAGTTGAAATACAGGGTGCATACTGCACACCATATTTTAGGGTTTCAATCTGCCCCTAACTGTAGCTCTCCTGAAGATGTCTGTTGCACAACAGAGAGCTTCAGGGGTGACCACAGTGGTACTTTAATTCATATAAAGAGTGCAACTCTTCCAGTTGTCCCATTACCATGTTTTGTTTCATACTCCAAAGCAGAACTGAGGTGAACTCATTCTGGACTAAACAAAACCTAAAGACATACTCCATGAAGAAATTTAACTACTTGTTAAAGGCATGAAATCCATTGAAGAATACAGATTCAGCACAAAGTATCCCTGAAAATACAAGTGCTGTGATTAGCGGGTCTGTAACACCAAAGCACAAAACCACTCTCACTAGCTCCTCTGCAAATCACACTATTGACTGCCACTTGCAGTCCAGCTTTTTTCGGTTGTACATCACTCTGTTGACACCTGCTTTCAGTACTAGCATGAAATGCAATTGCTCTGAAGGTCAACAGCTACTAGAGAAAAGCAAAATCATTCAATTTAGTTAGTATTAATAGCAAGAACAACCATTTGTTTTAAAAATAGGAAAACTGTACAAAGTCATCATTACACTGTATCTTCAGCAGCTACAGACGGTATCTTGCAATGACCATACATACAGTATGAACCACAGCAGAACCAAAGCAGGGGTTCCAGGATCTTTTGGGACAATAAATATGTCATTGATAATCTGCAAATCTTCTTGCATGCCATAGTGTCTAGAGCAAAGCCTGACAGAAAACACACCTAGTTGCAGAAGGTAACCGGTCAGGCAATAAAAGCACTGTGTCCTAAAATAATACAATGAGAGCATGCTACAAGCACTCAAAGATTAAATCCATAGCAGGGAAAAGGAAAAGCCCATAACAGGAAAATTATAACTTCTGATCGATTACTATTGCTCCATCAACAGAGAGTTGCAGCATATGCACTATCAGCTCTGTTTAACTATGTTCCAAGACAGTTTAAACAATGTAATGGTTAGACANAAAAAACAACCAAACAAAAAAAAACAAACAAACAAACAAAAAAAAAAGCATGCCTGCTTTTTTTTTGATTTTGCATGTAGAAACGCACAGGGAAAAGCTGTGGAGTAACGTAGTACTGCCTATCCTCACTTTTCTTCTCCTAACACTGAAGTGACAATATCCATAACTCAGTTTCAGATGCCTCAGAGAAAGGTGAAAAATGTTCCTATATTTTCATCTCAGTTCATCCCTGTTGAACTTAGTGGGTGCATAATTAAAGAAACACATTTGAAAAAAAAAACAAAACAACAAACTAGCAATGCCTATTTCTTAGGCATAGGCTTTAAGTTGTCCTAACAAGTTTTTATAGGAGAGGTATTAGATATAGCTGTTCATAACTTTGCAGTTAAAGATTTTCCACTGGCAGTCACCTATTCTTGTCTGATAGTTGTTCAGCTTTACTTTGTTCAGCCCTTGTAAGTCTTAGTCTTGAGAAGCTCATCTGACACTCCAAGTAAAGAATTCAGTTTCCTATTTGTCTTCTCCACCCTCACAACCTTAGGTGGAAGGGATCGGGAAGCTGAAGACCAAACAAATCCTAGTAGTCTATAAGCTCATGAATGCACCTGAGGAACACAGGGGAAGGGAAAGATTATTAAATATGTGACCCTATTAACTTTACACTGGAAAACAAGTCACTCTACAAAGCATAGCAAAAGCCATAACATCTTTATTAAATGTTGATCTAATATAAACATTTAAAACCTAGCTCAAGTTCTCAAAAACTCTCTAAAGAGCATTGCATATGGATTTAAACCTTGAAGTAGGAGCTTGGAAATAAAGCACCAAGGGAAATAGTCCTCAGAAACGGAGAGTATTTTGGAGGCTTCATAATAAAACCAACAACATCCAAGAATAACAAATCTAGAAGTAAATTTCAACATCCTCAAACACAAATCAAAATCCTCTAAATGCACCTGTCAGTATTTGTGAGTGGAGACATCCTGTCTTTAAAAAAACATGGGAGAAACTATTAGTAAGCCACTTGACTATTACTTCCTTTAGCATAAGCTCACTGTTTGCCACGTACATCCCAGCAGAAGCCTCCCTTAAAAGTCTTCTGTTTGTTCACAGCACCAAGCTTTAAGTCTAAACATTTAGGTTTCTAAAGTTATCTTTCAGGCTTGTTTGGAGTCTTGTATGCTTTTCAAAGACCTCAATTATGTGTTCTTATATTCAGTATGTTTGTCTGCTCCTCCNTCCCATTGATAAACATTTAGGTTTCTAAAGTTATCTTTCAGGCTTGTTTGGAGTCTTGTATGCTTTTCAAAGACCTCAATTATGTGTTCTTATATTCAGTATGTTTGTCTGCTCCTCCTAAACCCAGACAGCAGTTTCTCTTTTCATTTTATTGCCCTGTTTTCAAAGTAACCAGTCTCACACCCATCTTCAGATTCTTCCCTTTCTTTTCACCAGACTTGATGTTTATCAATGGGAAGCATTTAACTTTATGATTGTAGTGAGCCAATAAGATATCTCCTAGTAAATAAGAAGTGGACCTGTACTGGCAAACCTTTGCTCATGTGAATAGTGGTGACACGAGGGTCAAGAGGGCTCCTCCTTGCACGAATAGCTCCTTTAACATTAAGCTGACATTTCGCAATCAGGATGGAGCAATAAAGCAAGGAACTGGAGAAGAGGGAAATGACTGAATTCCCTTACATTTATTTCAGTCTCTAAAACTCACCCCTACAGCAGGGTAGACAAAAATATCATCATTGTGGATCTCTGCCTCCTTCACCTTCCTGAAAGGTGTCAGGACTTCTGGCCATAGCAGCAAGTGGCAAGGATAAGCCACAGACTTTTATCAATAGACAGAGTTCTTACACTACTTTTAAGATTCTAATTACAATAAATATGGCACATTTACATCATTATTAAAACTGTTTATTTTTGCACAGTGTTAGGAAATGATTCTCTTCCAAGGTAGCTGGACATGTAAACATGAGGAGGAATTTTCTCCACAGTGAGGGTGACAGAGCAATGGAACAGGCTGCTCAGGTAGGTTGTGGAGTCTCCCTCTCTGGAGACATTCAAAACCCACCTGGATGCATTCCTGTGTGATCTGGTCTAGGTGATTCTGCTCTGGCAGGGGGACTGGACTGCATGATCTTTTGAGGTCCCTTCCAGTCCCCAACATTCTATGATTAGTTGGAGACATTACATATTTCCTCGCGTCAGTGCAAGTGTCCTTGGAGGCCTACATAAATTGTCATGTGAAACATCTCAGCCACATTTTCATTTGAGCAAAAAAGCTTTACCCAGAAGAGTTTGGGCAGGCAGCAAACAGCCTACACAGTGTCCAGAGGCATCACCTTTAGAATCAACATCTAAGCAGCATTACAACAAGAAGAGTTTAAGTACATTCTTTCCCCTCTTAAAGTTATGACAAGTAGCATGGTACTTAAAAGAATCAAAATACAATAGATTCTTCACATAAAAGACTTCTAAAAGCTATTTTTAACCAACTTTATTTTTAGGCATTTCTCTGCTAGGATATGGGAATATAAGCTTTCATTTTAGCACATCCTACAATAGTCAGCTTGTGAATTTTTGAAAGTGTGGTAAACGTTGTGATAAACATTTATAGCTATGTATTTCTACTGTTATATGTTGTAAAAATCTTTATTACAGAATATAAACATTAGACAGCATTTAACCTAATATAGCCCAATTTGTCACTTAAACTGTTGGAACAGAGATACTGGTCTGTGTGTGAATTGAGAATTTGTGCTGATAACCTGCTTAGCTTTTTAAGAGGTTAAGATCACACTACAGATCTGACTTTGTATCCATTCCACAGAGTTTCCACTGCACTTGGATCTAACATTAGGCTCAGAGGAACTCATGAGCTAACCTGGGTGGGGAACAACAGCAGCGGAGATTGCTTTCCGAGTAAGGCAGTCCTTGCCACCTTTCAAGATGCTTCTGGAAGCAAAAATTGGTATTGTTAACTTGAATGTTTCTTGGCATCCTTGCATTTTACTAACAACCATTAAAAAATATAGTGATATTTGTTGAAGAACTTTCTCCATGGTGTTTTAAATGGGGATATTAAAAAAACAAGAGTATCAGCAAAATATTCAGTAGTAAAGCTCAATGTAGCTCTAGAGTCACATGTGTGTCAGGGGACCATGAACAGAGAAGAAAAGGCTCTAAGATGAAGACTGAAGGTCATTCTAAAAAAGCAACAAGAACAGAGAAATGAGCCAAATTGTTTAAAATCCCCAAAACAAGTCCAGGGAGTCCATGGAAGAGTATCAAAGGAACACAACAGCTAGGGGGATGGGTGTGTGTATATGTGTGTGTGTGTGTGTGTGTGCGCAGATGTGATGGGGAAATGCATATTTTCAAATCAACAACGTTCTGTATTGTAAGAGAATAAATTTGGAGTTTTATTATGAAAACAGGATGTCCTTACAAGATTCCCCCCCACCCCACTTAGCTAGATTTCACCCTGCTATCCTCCTTTGTAAATGCCACTCCCCTTCTCAGAAGTTGAATAAGAACAGCAACAAAACTACAAATCTGGTAGAAGGCAGGCAGTGATGTTTCCATTTACCAGTAAAAGTGAAGTATGAGCAACATAAGACATTTTATCTAACCTAAATTTAAGATGACAGAGTATCTTTGAGGGATCATCAGACCAGCAAAACTGAACACAGAAAATAGGGTATGAATAGAAATAGTACAGAGGCAAAACTGAAAAAATATTTATATGAGAATGTTACCAAGAGCTAACATGCACTTAGAAGGTCCTCCACATTGTGCTGTGGAGAGATACTCAAACCAAGTATTTTGATCTGTCCATAGTTTGCCTTACATTACTTTTTTTTCCTCCTCGCTGCTTCTGCGCCCATTGTCATTTTACAGCATGCTCTATCATACAGCCCATTCTAACAAACTGCCCAGAATTTTTTTCATTGTCATTTTGTGTTTTATGATAAAGCTTTCTGCCACTTTAGAATAAGGATCATGGGGAAAAAAAACAAACACCCAAACCACCACACAAACAAAAACCCAAAACACCCATCAATTATTCCCTCATAACCAACATTAATTTCCTACCAAATTGAGCCAGAACCTAGATTCTGCATTATGTCTGCAGCAAGTTAAGCATGCCAGACTTAATGTATATCCCAGTCCAAAAAAAACCAACCCACCTTTTCTTTCTTGAGGATGTTAAAACAGGTTTGGGACATAACCTAAAGTAAGATTCTAGAACAGCAAAAGCATACTCAAAAAACATAGCATGTCTTTCATTTTCCAACGTCTTATAAAGGTTTTGAGCCTCCATCCACCCATTCCACTATATGCCACAAAAAAACAAACAATCAAAAAACACAAACAAACCCACAAAAACCAGTCAATAGGGTACTATTCAATAAAGACACTACCACCAGAAAGCTCTGCTATCTGAAGCAGACAGAAAGCAGCCACCAACTGAAGAAAGATAATTTAAGCCACAAACTTCTGGGATCAAGAACCATATCCTCTTCTAAGCTTGCACAGTATCAATAACACCAGTAGAACTCACCTGTTATATTCCCAGTCGGCAGACTTTTAATGAATTTAAAAAAAAAAAATCCCAAACCATAATAATGAGATCTAGTCAATATAACCATTTCTGAAATAAAGTCCCAAATGACTCGTTCTCACGACTAGAGCCCCACATATAAGGGCAGCCTGTTTTCCATGGTTCATCATTGCTTGCCAACCCGTTTTAATAGATAACGCATCCCTAAAGAGCACTAACCAAGTTTATAATTCTCTATAATTTAATACACTAAACAGTAGTTTTGAAAAGACATTCTATCAGATGAGCGAGATAGGACAACTATCAACTCCTTAGAAAGGAGGAATTCTCCTGAAGGAAAAATACCAACGCAAGAGTTGCAAGCATCCCTCCGTTCAAGGCGTTCAGCCTTTCCCCCAGTTACCGCGGCTGACCTCCGAGACCCGCACTCGCACCTCTAAACACGTTTTCCTCACGAGAGTAGTCAGTACTGATATAAATATTAAAATTAGAAGTAAATAAAAACAAGAAGGGAAGGAAATCAGATCAAACAGAAGAGGATCAAGACGCTTGGCTTCAGCGTCCCTTCCTCAAAACACAACATACACTGAGGCAGAAGAAACCATCCTGAGCGCTGAAACAAGAGTCGCATTCACGGCTAGTGGGTTTAGAAGCAGACAGGCTTGCGGGAGCTCCATGACTGGGCTCCTCCAACTCCCAGGACCGGTCAGCTAAAACCGGAATCAACCCCGAGCTCCTTTACCGCCTGGCAGGGGGAGAAAGAAACCTGGCCACACGCAATCACTCGCTCATTAAGTAGTTAGTAATGGATAAGAGCCTTCCCCGCGCTCCCGCTTCAGGGACAGCTTTTAGGCACCGGGTTCGGCGAAGATGCAGCGCCGGCTGCGTTTCCCCGGAGAGCCGGGCGGGCTGTCCAGCCAGGCAGCACGGTATTTTCCGATCCAGGCGCGGTATTTTCCGATCCAAGGCGCTCAGCAGCCCCCTGCTGCCGCCACCCGCCGTCACCCCCCCGGCCTCGGCCCGAGCGGCGCCCGTTGTACCTGCAGGATCTTGTCCAGCCCTTCTTGGCCCAGGCAAGGGAACTGCTTAAGCAGCTCCGTCTTCTGCCGCTTGTAATCGTCGGTAGCCGAGCGCCAGTGCGGCTCCTCCAGCACCTCAAAGATCGCCGCCCCGATGGACAGGTAGAAAATTATAGCCGAGGTCAGCAAGGGGCCCCTGTCCACCATGGTGCCGGCGGGAAGGAGGGAGAAAGGGCGGGCAGAGCGAGGCGGNCCCTCCCCCCAGTTTTCCCCCCTCCCTCCTCAGCTGCGATTTGAATTTGGTGCCCTCCCGCTTCCCCCCCCCCCCCGCCCGCGCATGCGAGGCTGCAGGCAGGGGGACGGCCAGCGATGCGCCCGGGGGTGTCCCGGTACCTGTTGCGGCTTGGCTTGCCCTGCGGCCCCGGTGAGGAGTGGGCAGTTCGCCGCAGGGTGGGAGATCGGTGAGTGACTGAAGTTGTGGCTCCAACTGTGGCTGCAACGGTAGCTCGCTCGTGAGGGGCTGCCGGACAGGGGCGGGAGCGAGGCCGCGACCTCCCGCGCGGCCGTTGGAAGCCGTTGTGGGGGCCGCAGAGGTGAGCCCGGGCCTGAGCCATTGCCCCTGAGCGGGGGTGGTCCCGGCGCTAGGAGCCTTGTTTTCGCCTCCGTATTTCTCCTTGAGTCAAGAGAAGAAGGTGTAATGTCCCTCAATTTTATTTTTCTTTTTCCCTTGTGCTACCAGGCGCAGGGTAGTTTATCGGTTTTGACGCTGGAAGGCTGTGAAACCAGAGCTGCAGCTGCCCTGTAGCCAGTGAAGTGCAGTATGGAAGGTGAGCAGGAGCTCTGTGAAGAAGGTGGTCTGTCGGCAGGTTTCATCCCTTCCCTGAGGTGTTGTCCCTATACGTGCAGTACAGATCTTCACAGTCTTTCTTCATGCATTTTGTAGGTTCAGTAAACCTTCCCGTGTGTGCCTATGTGTGTCTCCTATAGAGAGTGAGGAAGAAGATGCTGGCTAGTGATGGACTCCATGAGATGGTAAAAATCTGATCTGGTCTGAAGCTCTGGAGGCTTACCCTGTTCATGAAGCCCTTTCAGCCATTTGCAAGTGTATGCTCCTCCATGTTCATTCTTCAAAGTGGAAAGAGGGGAACCTGACTGGAATGGATGGGACTGGAATGGGGTTAAATGGGTGAGGGAAAGAGGAGGTCAGCAAGAGGATATAGCAATGTGTTATGCAACCTGGCAAAGTGATTGTGGCATTGACATGGTTAATCTTATAAGCGCTGTTTTTGTGGAGGCAAATTATTTTCTGTCTTCTCCAGCTGTCCCTGCCCCAGGAAGAAAATAATAATACAGAGTTGTCCACATCAGCTGTATCAGCACTAAGGATTTGGGGATTTATAATTACGTCAGCTGGAGTTCACACACAAAAGGCTGAGATAAGCCAGCTGAAATTTCTCCTGTGGACATAGTTGAAACAGGAGGTGGGAGAATGGGAAAGGGGGAAAGATGTAGAAAACATACAACAGAGTATGATTAAACAACAAGGAGAGCATGCAGAAGGCAAAGGAACATGCCTTGGTTAGCAGGTATCCAGAGACATCTATCTGTAAAACTGAATCATGCCCAATGGATGTTGCTTGGAGATTGCTCACAGAAAATTACATGGTCCTTAAGTAGTCTTCCCTACATACCTGTACAGTGCTGAGTGAAAATACATCTGCAAGAGGTTCCTGGCAGCTTAAAAGCAGGACTGGAGAAACCACAAAATCCACAAGCATGTTATGTGATCAGCATTGCTGTCTTTGTATGGGATTCCCTAGTTATGTAAAGGAAATGTTGAGAAAACGATTGCCAAACTGTGCTAGTAGAAAAAAAGAAGGCATTTATATGTGCTGGAGGAGGGATCAAGTAGAAGGAATCATGATAAACATGTTAAAAATAATATCAGAGAAACTACACAAACCTTTTTTTTTAAGGTAAAAATGGGATGTTTCAGGAAGTTGTATGTCACAGCTTCTAATTAAAAGGAAAAGGAGAATTTCATGGTGCATTATTATCACAAGAAAATTATTCCCAGGTGTTACAACTTGGCCAAAGTCCTTTGCAAAACTCAAAAAGCCATTGGCCACATAATTCGAATATTCATCTTTGCCTCGCTTTCTGACTTACAGTTAAACAGAAATATTTATGGGAAGTGATTGAAAGAACTTTTCTCACAAGCAAATTGTGATATAATTTTCTTTCTGGTGCTTTCACAGCTTCTTCTGAGTCACCTGCAAATGGTTAGGTTATTCCAACAGCAGCATCAGTAGCCTGACACATTCTAGCAATATTACACTTGTGTGTTCCTGACCCTGAACATCTGTGCTTTTTAACTGGAAAGTATTTGATTAAATTTTGAAACTGTGCTCTTCTACATCTGTCTCCAAGTCTCTAAAAGCCCATTTATACCATTGAAATACTATCTTATAGGCACAAGGGATGACACGAATGACCCTGAACCTACTGCAATTAAAAGTGAAAGCAAAAACACTTTTAAGCATTTTATAGAATGTTTGTTTACAGTTTTGATTCAACTTTTCAACTTGCCACTCTAAACTCCCAATCACTGATTACATAATTAGTGCTCTCAGTAACTACGTCAAGTCAGTGTTTAAAAACAAACCTGAAAATCACATACCATTTTTTCCCTGTGTTGAAATGCTATTGCAGTTGTTAGACTGTCTCCTTGTATTCTCCCAAGTATCAAAGAGGTGAGCCTGGTAAGGAACACCATCGAGAAGAGTAGTTTATTCCCCAAGGAACCATAACCAAGTACTTCTGCAAGCAGAGGTGGTCCTATAAGCATCAACAAATTCCTTTGTCTTTTGCAGAATAAATTACAAGGCATAATTTCATGCTGCTGTCCGAGTGTGGCAAGAAAGAATGTTTTCTGTAGCTGGTTTCACTTTGCACCTCCTGATCTAAAATGCCTCTCCTGACCTCATAAAAGATTCCATATCCCTTTATTCCTGACCCTTTTCTACTCTGTTTCTGTTGAATTAAACAGTACCCGTATTGTTAACCCATAGCACCTGCCACATAGGCCCACAGCTTTTCATGCTAGCTAAGTTAATAAAAGGCTGTGGTTATTCACTCAAAGGCTTTTAAATCTCATTAAAAAATCAGGGGAGAAACAACAGATAGCACTGCAGTGAGCAATGCCACAAGTATCAATCATTTGTATCATTTGCATAGGTCATTATTTCAGGCTGTCCAGTCCAAAAGGAAATCTCTTTCATCCAAGCTGTGTGTTTAAGACACATTTGCTCTACAGATGTTTCCTAGAACAGCCCAAAATGAATGAGTAAAGGTCAGAAAATGTTTTAGATGAAGCATTATTCGGGCAGAGGAAACCTGTCATTCAGTAGCAAAGACTGCATGTTGTACTGAGTACAAATTATGAGCCTCTCTTCAAGCCTCTGCCTTTTCCCACTTGGAAGACTATTTTTGGCTGGTTGATGGCTCTGTTCTTGATGATGCCTGTCAAGTCTGTATGTTTCACTTATTTATCCATTGAAATTTAGACACCTTCATCACTGCTTTCAGATGTTATACATCTAGCCACATATGGTTTTAAATAAGAGGGGTATACTATCATAATAAGCAGTTTGGCTTCTTTGGTACAGTCCAGTGTATACATAAAAGCTCATGCTAGTCTGCAGATGATGTGAAATTTTATATGAAATGTGTAGAAAGATCAAAAATTCTACATGACGTTGTTCACATCTCTCGGTCTAAGTATTTACACATAATGTTTGGTAAGCTAAATGTACAGCAACACATACTAAATAATAAAAGAATAAAAACCTATACAAAAACAACTTGCATACCACTGCAACAGACTTCTTCACCCATGGACAGATAATGAGTGAACAAACACCACATGACAGATGTTAGTCATGCTGCTTAATGAATAACTGGTGATGAGTACAATACCTGTGTGGAATGGGTGTAATGTGCTTAAGGAAAAATATGCGTTTGGATCATCTGTTTTTCCCTGAGATACCTACAGTGTTCAAGGTGTCTTCACCAGGAAGTCCAGGTATTTCAACATTTTTTTTCTGCATGTATTTCCTTTATTGCCTTGTTCCTCAGGGATACAGCGGTCACTTAATCTTCAGAACTGGGTAATGAAACCTGGTTTCCTCCAAATATTTTACAAAGAAAGACTGTGGCCTTCTCTCTCTGTTTCACCATGGCCTCAGCCTTGCAGACAAGCACTGGTAGTACCAAACACTTATGATAGTCCTACACACTGACATTCATGTTGGTGATCTAGACAGTTCAGTGTACAGCTGTACAAAAAAAACCTCAACTTGGACCATGTTGGTCCCAGACTGGGTTTTTCCATTGTGATACCTGGAGCACATTACTGTTCTAGATAGTGTGCTCAAGGCTAGCTGAGCACCATGGTAACACAGTCAGTGAAAAAAGCAATAATCTGTTACTTTGTTACATAAAACATCACTGTTGAGTCTTACTTTTGTGTCTTTAAGAAAAAGTTAAATTCTGTTTGTGTATAGTAATATTGATGCCTGTCTTCAGATTGCTCTGAGACTTGTTTCCCAAACCAGTTTAAATTAACTTTTATCAATCTCATGTCATGCAGTGCAGAAGTCCTCTCCAGTGTTACAGCATCTGCCTGAATGTGACAGAAGCAGATTACAGCAGAGAATTCAGGGAGCTGTTTGCCTCCCCCATCTTTCAGTTGGTTTGCGCAGTTGCATGTCTGCGTGCCAAGTTGTGCAACAGAGGGCCTTGTGTGTGACTGGGCAGTTCCCACATCCACACTGAGCTCCCTTCCATGCCCAGCATGTAGCGCTCACGTTTTGTTAGTCTACACGCCTAAAGAGCTGTTCCCACCTACCTCTTCCCTTTATAGAAACAAACTCACCACATTCAGTTTGGCAGAGGACAGGCAGAAAGAATGTTGATGGCTTTCTTTTTTTCCCATCTTGGATTGTCTTGTTGATAACAAATGAGGACAGCTACACACCCTAAAAAACATTGACATTGATCATATTCCTATGTGTTCCCCTGTTCTAAATCTTGCAGCAGCAGCTTGCAAGGTTACCTTGGGTCTTATCTAAGGATAAAAAAAACCCAAGCAAACAAACAACAAAACAAGTAAGCAAGCAAGCAAGTTGGCTACATACAGTTAAAGAAGTATGAATGTTAAATAATGTTTTGCTATAGATACCAGTTGCTTTTATGTCTGGTGTCCTGGCGCCAAAGCAGGGTCATGACCCATGCTGTCTTCATGCATGCACCTCTTCCTTCTATGCTTAAAGGAGTTTTGCAAGAAGACAAGAGTTCCTGGCATAGTCTGTCTCCACAGCCCCTTCACCTGTCATGTGGTCCTTTGCGGTCCCTCTGCCAACATGTGATATTGGGAAAGAAGAGAGCAAAGGCTGAGCCATAACACTCACAGCTGTCCTGCAACTGAAATGTTTTCAAGCTGTTAGTGGCCTTTACAAGTTTGTATTCTCCAAAACCATTATCAGTACAGGTATTAGGATGGCTTGGAGGGAACTTAGATTTCAGTGTTTGTTGCTTTCTGATGGTGCCTCCCACAAGCCAAAACCTCGTGTAGAAGTAGCGTGAAAATCCAGGTCACTAGCAGATACGATTGCAGGGAGGTAACTTGGCACAAAAATGAGTCAGTTTGAACATCAGGAAGAAATCCATCTGGTCTAGTGCTTTGGTCAACAGCTAGACTATTGGCACTGCTGTAAGCATAAAAGCTTCCTGCAAGTTACAATTTATAACCTGTAAGTAGCAATTGGTTCTGGTCTCATGGTGAGCACCGTGCTCTTGACGCTCAGCGGGTTTTCAGAGATGTATATGGAGGGTCACAGTCATCTGTGCAAAATAACTCGACTGAGGTGGTAAAGGAAGTCAGATGTTAGAGATTTCCTCATTGTGTAGCACCTCAGAGCTCAGAGCACCATCACAGCGCTCTGTTCTTCATTCTGCCCAGTGGCCTGTTGGTCTCAAAATTGGAACAAAGTCCAGGGAAACTGAGGCAACAGTGAGTGAATGAGAGCAGATTTTAACTTGCATGTTGCTGCACTTCTTTGGGATCTCATGGAGAAGTCCTGGTAACTCAGGTTGGACTCACAATGGTGCCAGAAATGAGGGGTGGGAGAGGTCTGGCAGTAGTCAGAGCTGAGGGAAGGCAGAGATCATAAGAATAGACAACACCTATGCCTGGGGATCTGGTACATCTACAAAAACTCAGCAGTTGGTGGAGAGAGGGAGAGAAGAGGGATGGGGAAGGGAACACTGACTTCTCAAGATGAAGTGATGTGGTGCTCTCTATGGGCATCCAAACAGAGGTGAACATCTCTAGCTTCTTTCACTGAAGACCATCTGAGCCACCCAAAGGTCCTCATTGAATATTGCATTGCCAGCATGTGTTATACAACCTAATGGTTAGCAGGCTGTTAGAGGTTTCACAATTCATTTCCTTTTAATATTAGTTACTTCTTTTAACAAAGAGAGAAGGATAAAAAGGGAGGAGGAAGAAATAAACTACATGAGGTAGTTAATTTATTTTAGAAGACCAAGTCAGTAAGGAGATGGGTGAACATTGCAGGTGGCATTGCTTCAGTTAGAAAATTCAGTACTTTCCTTGTGTTTAAGATTTCTTTGGATCAAGGAAGCATATTCCTATGCAGACATAGGCCAGTCTGCAAACAATTAATTCTGGTCACAAGAACTCTCACTGATTGGGGATACTTGTAATAATAAAGATTCCCCTGTCTGCTGAATCAGGGTTTAGGTCTGCCTCATCTTCTATCCTTGCTTCACTCCCTACTCTCACTCCTGATCTTTTGCAATTCAGTGACAATCAGAGTTAATAAAAGGTGTGTCTGTGAGCCTATAAAGCAATTTGCATCATCATCATCTTTTGTGATGAAATTTTCACAGGAAAAGGAGGAGCTGCAGCATTTTGCCCAAGTTAGGGTTGCCCTGGCAATATACCAAGAAGCCTGAAGCCCTTAATTGTCATATTTGATTGCAAGAATGTGTCCTCCAGAAACTACATCCCCCACCCCTCCACCCCCCACTTCCACGATAAGTCTAAAAGTAGTCTGGAGCTTACAGGTTCACATTACTGCCACTGTGTCAGCAGCACATAGGCAGGCTTGGGCTGCTTTGCTGAAGTTACTGTACTACATCTGCAACAGAACATGACATCTGCCTCTGCCCTACTGAAAATACAATTTCCCTGAGCTGGGTCAAAGAAACTCTGTTGCTTTCACTAAACAGAAGTGCCCATAACCTGCCAGTTGATGTTATCTGCGTTGTATGCTATTTCAATGTGTCTATTATAAACAGATGACAGTGCAACTTTGATTCTGAGTACAGAATCTGATAATTGACAAAGAGCTATTAAAACGTGACAAATAAGCAATGTCTAAGGCAGCTAAATAAAAAGCTGTCAGAAATTTATTTCTTCTGCTGTGCTGTCTACTGCAAATACTTCAGTCTTGCTTACCAAACAAGGCCTCATTTAGTTCTGGGCTTGCCTCAACACTAGTCTTCTACAAGCAATAGGGACAAGAGCATTAAACCTGCATGTATCAGCTGAAGATCTGCCTTTCAAATTTCCTTCTAATGCTAGGAAAGGCCCTAGTTACACAACTGTGTATTAACTAACACAGAATTATACTCAGCAGCAGGAAGTTATTTCTTTTGCAGCTCTTTTTTTGATATTTTGGATGCCTTGTATGAAATCTAAAGAGATTGAATTCCTTTACCCTTTTTTATAGGTTGACTGCTTGTAGGACATGCTGCAATGCTGGCATCTAAATTCACTTGGAGAGCAATGTGGAAAGATTACAATTGGAATATCCATTATCAAGATAGTGTGTGAAAACCTGGCACCTGTTAACAGAGCAATGTGGGAAGGACATTACTGGAGCTCATAGGTAAAGCAGAGAGGGGATTTTACTACTTAATGTCACTGAAACAGAAGAGCGGGAAAAGCTGGTGTGGTCCTTCAATTGCAAGACACAATGGGGAGGCTGCAATAAATTGGGTACTGTAAGAAAGGGTGGCACTGGAGTCTACAGGAAGGCTTGTGTAGGCTGGCTGCCATTGCAGGCCTTCACTGAACACGTTGTTGCAGGCAATAGGGCCACATGATGAACAGACACTAGGCTTACTAGACTTACATTTTATTTTCCAGAAAAAAAGCTGGCTGTCATATCCAGAGTGACTGAACTAAAATGTCTTTTCTCCATTTAATCTTGTTGCAAACTCATATCTGCTTCTATACAGAGATCCCAAGTTTTAAGATCCAGTTCAAATCTGAATCTTTTCTTTCCTTCTGGTCTCCACCTTATGGAGAATGTCTCTGAGTCTGGCAGTTTTCCATCTAATCTAACGAAATCTAATACTGTTATGTTGATTGTGGTTTAAACATAAATCCTGAATCCAGTCGAGAATTCAGATAGCAGGATTTCATACCTTCACATAATGGCAGAGAGAGAAAGAAAGGGAGAATAAAAATGCCTATACAAGTAGGTGTGATCCTGGCAATGCTAAGGAGATGGATCACATAACCTCTTGGTCTTTTCCGTGTGTGGCTTTTGCAGTTCCACACAGGTTTTTCACAATAGCCGAGTGCCCCACATAAGGGTCAGGGTGTAAGGGTAAGGAAGAGCTCAGACTAACATCTTGACAGTTTGCCAATGCATACAGAAGCAATATGCACCTTTCAGTTAGACAGTGCAGTGAATTATGTTTTCAGTTGTACCCTACAGAGTGAATAGCAAATAACTTTAGACTGTAACACTGTCCAATCTGTTCCCCCATAAGCACTTCTTTTCCAAAGAATACACCGTACTATGCTGTAATGAGGGCGTTCAAATAACAATGGAAAGAATGACTCTGATTGTCTCCTGAAGTAACTTCAGAGCTGCATATCCAGTTCTCTGCCTTTTTTGGTCAGTTTCTTTTCACCATTTATGCCTGGTTTTAAGCAGACTGTGTGGGAAAAGTGACTCCAGCACACCTGATCCAACTTTTAAACTCAACTCCACAGAAAGGCTGTCATTAGAGGAAAAATTTACAGAACCTGCCCTGCTCACAGCACATTTCTATTTCTTAAAACTATCCAAAAAAGCCATATCCTTCTGTAACACTTAAATATTATCTCACAGATGGGAGGCCACTTCTAGGCAATATATCAGAACACACAAATCATCTTTTAGGCACCTATGAAAAACCACTGAAACAGACACAGGCCACCTGCAACATGCAAAGCCTTCAGCTGAAAGTCACATTCACAAAGCTGAGATATAAAGTCCTCTATACTAAGAAGTCCTCAAAACTAGAAAGATTTACTGTTCTTCTTGTGGGGGGAGTTTTAGGCACAGAACTTACTGCCATTTAGCTCTGGCAGTTTCTCATACTTTGTTTCTTCTTAGTATGGACAGTCCTTCAGCCAGCCTGTCTTCTACTTGGGTAAGCTGCCTCTGCTGTAATATCAGCCCTTGCTGGACCAACAGGAAAGCTAGTGGAATCAGATACATACAGAAGATAAGAATGGTAATACTGGTGTATTCTTTATTCCTTGTATTGACTTTCTCATTGGTGGACTGTGCACAGCACAATACCGAGTGGATTTCAGCCCTATGTGAAGGGTTAGGATAAGGTTTATACAGCACATGAGTTCTGTTTAATCCTGACTGTAAGTGGGCTGAAACTCTTATTTTATGCTTCTGCATATGGGATAATTTTGATTAAAGAGAACTAAAGATTATTCAAGACGAGTGGGGATCTTTATGTTTTCTTCTTCTCACTTTGGAAAGAACCACTGAAGCACTTGTGCTTACTGAACTACGAAGTCAAAGAATGAAGGTTGCAGCTAGGAACAAGGGAAGGCTTTTACACCACCACTCTTCCCTCTTTGAATGGTCCACCACCATACATTGTTCATGCTTGGACAATGCAGTTTAATTTCAGAAATGTTCTTGATTGAGTGTCTGCTATATGCAGTGACAGTTAACAGAAGATTGTGATATATATTGTGTCTGGTATGGAGTATTGTTCTGCCTTTCCACCCTGCTCTGAAAGGGCTCAGATGAGTAGAGTGGCTATGATGACATGAGTCAAGGCTCTCAAGTGCACTTGCTGAAGCAAAAAATATTTCTCAAAAAATAGTGTCTCAGAATACAACATGAAAAATCCAACAAGAATCTAATTGAAAAACAAACAGCCCATTAATTCTTTCAGAATTTTCCACTCCTGTTTGTCCAGACAGGAACCTGGTTTATCCATTGAAAGAAATTCTGTTTATGCAAAGGATGAATACAAACCTTCTATATCACTAAAATCCTCCAGATCATATAGACAGACAGGTCTTACTCTAACTGTCTTCCCAGGTGTGTTTGATTCTTAATAAAAAATGAAAGGGTTCAACCTTTTGCAGACCTCTGAACTGTCAGAAGTCTAGAACAGCAAGGCTATCAGGTAATTGCATCATGTGAGAAGGGAGGAGGTCAGAGGGAATCATCACTTGAGAATGCATGCCCACATCTCAACTCCTATACATGCTCTGATGCTGGGCATGTCAGACCACGTACGGAGGAGATGCACGGGGCATGTCACTGCTGGCAGCCGCGTGCTGCTTAACGACGCTCCTTTAAATACAGGACCCAGCCGAGCCTCCTCCACCTGCTACAGCTCCACTCAAGTGCTTCCTCTCTGCAGCCACAGTGCCGACAACAACTCTTACCTTGTGGGGTGCTACTGGGAGAGAGATGGGTGCAGCAAAAGAGCAGCAGCAGCAGAGTGAATTTCACTCAAAATGCCTCAGGCTCAGCAGGGCTCCTCTTGGTATCTACCAATAGATCATGTCACTGCCATCACAGCTGAAGATACAGTGACCAATGTTGACTGTTGTTTAAAAAAAAAGAAAAAAGATAAATTCATATAATGAACCACATATTTCTTGGATGTTATTCAGCTTGCCAAATGTCTGTATCCTGTCAGCCTTCAGCTTCTTTTTACTAATTCAGCCCAAGGCCTTCTCTAATATACTGAAAATACTGTTTCTTGGTACCTTATTGCCGAAAGATTTATCTGTCTAGATAGGCTAGACAGGCTCTTTTAATGATGGTCTTTTATCATATAGGTTACTAAGTTCCTTGTAGCTTCCTCACAAAGTAAATATTGTTCCCTTTTCCCTAGAAAAACATTAACATTTTCAAGGGATTAGTGTACGTTAAAGATTTTAAAAAAAATTACAGCAAGGGGGTCAGAGAATACATGGGTTCTTTGGGTTCCTGTGTTTCAGAGCCAAAACACTGAAAAGCACTTCTATTCAAACACACAAAGTGCAGCTCTCTGTGCTCTCAGAAGGGTGTTAGCAATTATAGAAGTGTGAAGAGGAGAGGAAATCTCATGGCACCAGCTGAAGGAAGGGGAAACAGTGAGATGAACAGGGATCCTTCAACCAGCAAGAAAAAAGAGGAACCACCAGCTCTGTTTCTGAACAGAGAAATTTTCTTTTCTGTGCTAGCAGGATGTTTCTCCCAGCCCCAGCTTCAATTTGTTTCAGCGAAACAATTGCAAATATCCCAGGTGAGGATTAATATATATCACAGAAGACAAAAGGAACCCATGAGGTCAAGAAAAAGGGGCTTGAGAAAATGCTTGAGTTTCATTGCCCTGCACTTCTCTTCAAACTTGCTGAAGTTTGGATACATTCAGAACTGGAGTTCTAGAACTGAGCCGTATCTGTTGTCAACTCACTTAACCTCTGTTGTCATGGTTTATTATAGAATAATATGTGCAAGATGTCATTCAAGGTAAAACTGCAGAAACATGAGTTGTAAGTGCACTGTCTGTAATAATTCCTTTTTTTTTTTTTTTAAATGCTTTCAATAATATGCTTAAGAAAGCTGGAGACAAGTGCATATGAAGATTCACTGTTTAAAACTGTGAACCATGTAGGTCTGCACGTTTGAAGAGATAACCGTGTCATAAACTCAAGCTCTCTTACGTTAAAGCAGGCTGGATTAATGAGGAACTCTTCATCTGTGGAGAGTATATATTCCAGCAAGTTAGAAACAGTACAAAATTATCATGGGCTGAAAAAACTTTTACCTTGCTCTGAATTGTAAACAGAGCAGGATTTGGCTGAAAATATACCATCAGAAACTCTTTGAATTGCTATAATAAAATAAATATGGTGGGTTTTTTATCTAATGATCCCAAATTAATTTAAAAGCATTATTTAGCACTAACTACAGCCTTCAGTTGTGGGAATGTGTTTTTATAGGCACTCTGATATGATTGTGTGAATCACCCGAGGTCAAAACAATGGGGAAAAAAATACAGTAGAACAAAAGTTGGCAGGGAAAGGAAGACAAGAAAAGGACTTCAAGAACAGGGCCAGGGAATGAAATAGGACTGGAACATGAGAGTTTCACATCCTATTCCTGTGGGGTGATGTTCTCTGCCACCATCATTCTCACTAATTTACCTGGCAACATGATGTCGGGTTATACATTGCCATGGATCTACATATAGTAGATCTACATGGATATTATCATATTCTAGGAAGAGTTTCTGAACTCAGTTGCTCCTTAGATATTAGAATAGGTTGTATATGTTAAGACATCCCTTTAAACTTTCCTAATCTTTGGATGTTTGTGCAGTGTTTTATATGCATATAGTTACAATGACACAACTAATATATGCTTTAAAAGATAGGTTTATAATAACCCTCTTGGTTGGTACTCAAGAGAGGTTACTTCAGTTTCTGTCTTGTCACAAGAGCCAGCCATATAGGAAATATATGGTTCTTTTCATATGGAAGAAAAATTAATACCAAGAACTTTGTAACTAAGTTGTTGAGATATCTGCACCTATTAAAGGCTCTGACTAATAAATCAGGAAAATTATAGCAGGCCACTGGTAATTGTGAGAAGGATGCTCTTACAGTTTCCCTACCCAGTAATGGTTGGGTCCAAATGTTTGTTGTCAGTTGCTAGAGAACTGTAACTTGACATAACCAGGCGCTGATGTCAAGTCTTCAAGGGCTAATACTGAGCTAAGATCTTGCCAGCATTTATAGTCAACCTGTTTGTACTACAGAATGATAGCATGACACAAGCTTAAGAGAGTGTTTACCTCTACTGTGAAAAGCAAGGGGAAGGGGAGAGGACAGTTGGTGGATCCAAGAGGGCTTGATAGCCAAAGACTAGTGTCCTTCTAAATCTGATAACAGACAGTTCAACTTCTTGTAAGAGCTCCAAGTTTTCCTGTGGGATTCCTTTAGAAAAGAATCTGAAGGACACTCACTGGTCACTTCTGAAGATACATTCCCCTCAAGGTCCAGCATATGACAAGAAACACTTTTTTTTTTACTTTTTTTTTTACTTTTTTTTTTTAATAAACAAAGCAATAAAAATACCCAAACTGTTTGTCCCTTCTTTGCATAGAGATGGACTGTCTACACTCTCAGAAGAAGCATCTTGTCAGTGGATATGTGAAGAAAGAGGAACAGTTAGACACGATAGCAGTGAGCAGAAATATAAAAAGCAATGAAACTGAAAACAAACCCTGCCATATGTAGCTTCCTGAGTCAGGGCCGCATCCTGACTACTACTGTCTGAAAGTAGTGCATGCAGTATTTAAGTATCTAAAGGCACACTTACTACATACTTTTATAGTGTGTATATATATACTTTTTTAGTATTTTACAGATCCAGCATAATATAATTTTATTTGTACAATGTGTTCCTTTAATAAGGAAGAGATGCCAATCCTGAACCTGCAGTCAGAGGTGCTTGTCTTTGTGAAGGTTCCTAGAACCATCTCATCTCATGTTCAAAGGCTGCTCAAAAGTTTAAGCTCAATCTAATCACATTAAGTATGTTAATGACAGATTCTTTTCTCCCTTTTGTAGGTATCCCCTGAGGGATATTAGTCATAAACTCATCAGAATGCCTACACTGCCTCCACACAATTTGAGGTAGATGTTAAAATAATCCTCCACTTAAACACACAAGTCTGGTAAGTGTTCCATCAGTTACATGATTTGCATGTGTAAATGAATTTTACATTCACAGATGGATTCATATGTCTATTAGGGATAGTTAAGAGGGGAATCTGAAAGCTGTTCTATAGCATTCATTTCCCACAATGGGATTTTATCTCACTAAATGATAATCCTATATATATTTTGATAGATAGATATGCACAAAACATGTCTGTCTGTGTTTACTTCTGGAGCTGTAACGGTGTTTAGCCAACTGAGAATGGGACAGTGAAGCTCTCTGAACAAGATAATTTTTTTCTTGTCACATTTTGAGAAAGTGAGTGGGACGACAAGACTGGCAATTTTTTCAAACTGTAGTGGCCTATGAGAATAGCTGATTTCATGCTCTGAGTGTTTGGATTTCAATTTGCTCATCATTGCAACTTTTATTCTATTTTTTGGAATGCAAATCTTCATGTTTTGCAATGAGCTATTCAAATTCTGTATTGTCAGTGCTCAGAAAGGAAGTGTGTCACCAGTCCCACTGGCCACTTATTGACATGAAGTTGTTAGCAAAAGATTGAACAAGAAAGAGAGCTGGATTTCTGGCATTGATCCTTTTTAATTATTTTAATTATGTTTATAAAACACATTCTGAGCTTCTCAGAAAAATGTAGGAAAATAAGGTGTCTTAAAGCTTGAGTCTGCCAACTCTCAGTATTATCAGTTTCTGTAGTATAATAAAAAATGAAAGTATCTTGCATGGTCAGTCTAGGATAAAACTGGGTGATTACAATGATTAGTACTTCACCTAAACTTTGTGAATTCAACTGTCATCAATTTCTCATGGAAACAGAAATATCTTCCAGATATTCATNTACAGTTTCCCTACCCAGTAATGGTTGGGTCCAAATGTTTGTTGTCAGTTGCTAGAGAACTGTAACTTGACATAACCAGGCGCTGATGTCAAGTCTTCAAGGGCTAATACTGAGCTAAGATCTTGCCAGCATTTATAGTCAACCTGTTTGTACTACAGAATGATAGCATGACACAAGCTTAAGAGAGTGTTTACCTCTACTGTGAAAAGCAAGGGGAAGGGGAGAGGACAGTTGGTGGATCCAAGAGGGCTTGATAGCCAAAGACTAGTGTCCTTCTAAATCTGATAACAGACAGTTCAACTTCTTGTAAGAGCTCCAAGTTTTCCTGTGGGATTCCTTTAGAAAAGAATCTGAAGGACACTCACTGGTCACTTCTGAAGATACATTCCCCTCAAGGTCCAGCATATGACAAGAAACACTTTTTTTTTTACTTTTTTTTTTACTTTTTTTTTTTAATAAACAAAGCAATAAAAATACCCAAACTGTTTGTCCCTTCTTTGCATAGAGATGGACTGTCTACACTCTCAGAAGAAGCATCTTGTCAGTGGATATGTGAAGAAAGAGGAACAGTTAGACACGATAGCAGTGAGCAGAAATATAAAAAGCAATGAAACTGAAAACAAACCCTGCCATATGTAGCTTCCTGAGTCAGGGCCGCATCCTGACTACTACTGTCTGAAAGTAGTGCATGCAGTATTTAAGTATCTAAAGGCACACTTACTACATACTTTTATAGTATGTATATATATACTTTTTTAGTATTTTACAGATCCAGCATAATATCATTTTATTTGTACAATGTGTTCCTTTAATAAGGAAGAGATGCCAATCCTGAACCTGCAGTCAGAGGTGCTTGTCTTTGTGAAGGTTCCTAGAACCATCTCATCTCATGTTCAAAGGCTGCTCAAAAGTTTAAGCTCAATCTAATCACATTAAGTATGTTAATGACAGATTCTTTTCTCCCTTTTGTAGGTATCCCCTGAGGGATATTAGTCATAAACTCATCAGAATGCCTACACTGCCTCCACACAATTTGAGGTAGATGTTAAAATAATCCTCCACTTAAACACACAAGTCTGGTAAGTGTTCCATCAGTTACATGATTTGCATGTGTAAATGAATTTTACATTCACAGATGGATTCATATGTCTATTAGGGATAGTTAAGAGGGGAATCTGAAAGCTGTTCTATAGCATTCATTTCCCACAATGGGATTTTATCTCACTAAATGATAATCCTATATATATTTTGATAGATAGATATGCACAAAACATGTCTGTCTGTGTTTACTTCTGGAGCTGTAACGGTGTTTAGCCAACTGAGAATGGGACAGTGAAGCTCTCTGAACAAGATAATTTTTTTCTTGTCACATTTTGAGAAAGTGAGTGGGACGACAAGACTGGCAATTTTTTCAAACTGTAGTGGCCTATGAGAATAGCTGATTTCATGCTCTGAGTGTTTGGATTTCAATTTGCTCATCATTGCAACTTTTATTCTATTTTTTGGAATGCAAATCTTCATGTTTTGCAATGAGCTATTCAAATTCTGTATTGTCAGTGCTCAGAAAGGAAGTGTGTCACCAGTCCCACTGGCCACTTATTGACATGAAGTTGTTAGCAAAAGATTGAACAAGAAAGAGAGCTGGATTTCTGGCATTGATCCTTTTTAATTATTTTAATTATGTTTATAAAACACATTCTGAGCTTCTCAGAAAAATGTAGGAAAATAAGGTGTCTTAAAGCTTGAGTCTGCCAACTCTCAGTATTATCAGTTTCTGTAGTATAATAAAAAATGAAAGTATTTTGCATGGTCAGTCTAGGATAAAACTGGGTGATTACAATGATTAGTACTTCACCTAAACTTTGTGAATTCAACTGTCATCAATTTCTCATGGAAACAGAAATATCTTCCAGATATTCATATGTAAAAAACACCACCACCTCTTACATGTTTACAAAACAGTTTCTCAATATGAATTTCTGTGTCTGTGTGGCTGAAATTTCCTCTAAACTTCATTTTAGAAGTCATCCTACATTTCAAGTTGTGTGATCAGATTAATGTTTGAGTAGTGGTATTGGCATATCTAGGCTTTTCAAATTCCCCTTAGGAACTACAGAGCTACTACCCAGAGGCATGAATGTAGATTTGCCTATATGCCTGTAGGTATAAATTTCTATTATAGGCTTATAGGTTTATATATTTGAATGTTCCTTTTCACATAAAGAACACTAATCAATGTAAGACTTTAGGAATTAATCAAATAACTTGAAA
>VYZU01084967.1:1178-53240 GCA_013401355.1 Ceyx cyanopectus
AAAAAATAATAAAATGTATATACAGAAATGTATACATCTGAGAGACAGAGAGAAATAGTGGTTGTATATGTGATGAGTTCCAAACCAGGATGCAGACTTGTATTTGCAGTGATGTGCAGTGATGTTTTTCACCATAACTCAGCAGGAGGTGCTGAGAAGCATGTTAGCAGAACTTCTCTACTGTGTCCCAAGAATTTCCTGCCTGGTGACTTCATATTTGCAAATGCTCTGTGATAAGCTGTAATACTACAGTGTTATTTATACTGTGTATATTGACACTGACACTGGAAAGCGAATCTCAACTTGATTTTAGGTGTTTTAAAAGTTGCTTTTGAAACTTACCCTTACTGCATCTTGGCCCCTTACCTTTAGATTAGTTACTTCAACAATTCTGCTTTGTGGCAATTAAAAAAAATTATCTATGGCTGTGTGCTACTGCTGCTGACAGCTTGGTGTGTATTTTTAGAGGGTAGCTCTAATTGTTGAGGTTTGCCTAAAGCCAGTTTGTTGCAGCAATTATAGAGTGCCAGGTATCCCATGTTACGCATTGGTTCTGCTTACAATCTGTTGCTAGCTATTTGTTTAATTGTTCTGCTGGACATGAACCATAGTAGCAGTAAATGGCATTGCAGTATGTTAAGTTCTGCCCAAATTTAGACAAAATGTTTCCTGCCCAGAACATTTAAACAGAATGTGCACTGTACATTCAGTTTTGTGGACAGAGGTGGCTGGTAATACATTTGCAGCTGTTGTCAAGATTGCTGTTCTATCTTTTAAATTAAAATACTGAAAAATTGTCGTGTCTGTGTCTTTTCTAAAATGCATTACAGCAAACTATAAGCATGTGTTCCTGGAATAGCCCATATTATCTCATTGAGGTAAAGACATTACTTCCCTTGCATGTCATGAATAATGCAATGATGTGTCTTCAGAGGTGGCATTCTCTTGACAGTGTTTCCCTCACTCTGCTTTTTTTTGGTCGTAATCTCTATACGTTGTGTTTTCAATCTATTTTTTATTTCATTATCATTAAACCTGTTTTCTTTTTAACATGCAGTTCTAAGAATAAGGGAAATGCACTGTTCTCTTCCTCCTTGCTACAGAACTACTTGACGTGTGTTAACCCTGTGTGTTCAGCAGGTCCTTCCCCATCTCTGAAATTCTTACCTCTTCATGTTTTATGGTCCTGCCCACCTGAAAATCCAGGTAAGTTCAAAATGCTTTTCTATTATTACGGATTCAGATTTTCTTTTTTCCTCAAGAAAAAACACAGTTGATCAGTCTAGTTTATAATTTCAGCTGAGTTGTGTACACTTCAACTTACATCTCAGAGCTGAGGACTCTCTTCCATCTTCTGGTTCTCCAGTTTTCCAGGTTTTTATGTCTTGCTGTGTATTCCTGTCTGAGACAAACTAGGAAGGCAAAGAATACTCCTGGGATCTGTGACTGTGTTTGTCTCTGCTTGCTTTGCAGTAATCTGAAATTCTGGCTCAGTGAGTTGGGTTACTGCACCTAGGTTAAGGGAGACCACCTCAGCAAGTTTCACTGGTGTCTGGAAAACACCTGAGTAAATTCTGTACAACTGAACCGCAGTCTTGTCTCTTCTCTCTGAGGTGATAGATGACAAAATCTCCTTGTGGATTTGATGTATGGGGCAACCCAATTCCTGAAATGCTAAGTCATAGTTACTTTCCGGGTGCAACTGTGGCAGTGGGGGATACAGTGGTAACTAGACAGGCAGTAGCACATTCTTCATGGACACTGCCTTTCCTATCTCTTTCCCTTGTGTTTCACAGAGCATGCAGCAGATGGATCACTACCTGGAAGAGGCCAGAAAAAAGCACATGTTGCTCACTACCATCCATGTCCTCACTGATTCCTCTAGCACAGTCTTGCTGCTCTCTGCCTTCCAGCATCTGCTCATGCTTTCCAATCATCCCTTCACTGAGCTGCCATAAAAACACTCCAGCCACAGATGGGGAGAGAAAAGGGCAGCACCTACATGGCTGAGAGAACCTCTGCCATCTCCTGATGGTGTGAAGATGTACAGCACCAACAGAGACTAAGGTGAGTGGCTGAAAAAATCAAATGCTGAGGCTGCACAGCCTAAGTTCCATTATTTCACCACCTCCAATTTAAAAGTGGGTTGTGATCGTAAAATTGCTTAAATGTACTTCAGGTTACTTTTTAGCTTCTGTGTTTTCATGAATTATGTTCAGCTGTCTGACTCATGCTCTTATGTAAGTACTGAGCTGTAATGAACCTGCATGTTGTAGTCATTTACTGCAGAGCTATAAGGCTCGTTGGTGTTTTCACTACAACTTACCACTTTCTGCCCAAGAGGGAATGGTTTGAACATCAAGAATAGGAGTATTCAACTTTAAATGTAGTATTTTCTGCAGATGTAGAGGAGGTGTGTAATGGCAGGGCTTGTTCTCATGAAATTGGGTGGATTCTGGGGAAAATTAGGCCATTTACAAAATCGGTTTGTGCTTGTGAGAAATTGCTGCCTCCCACAATTTATCCCAGTAGTTTTGTTCACAAAAAAAATGTTGCATGACAGAAATATGAATTGTTTTAGAGTCTAAAATGATTAAAGTCTTTTGGTACATACTCAAAATTGAACAGTATCTCTCGATTGTGGCTGTATCCACATACTGTGATCTGTCACACCTCCTGCAATGACTAGCCTGCAGGTGGGAGTGGAAAGGACAAGACTCATGGCAGGCCTTGCTTTTTGGAACTGGACTTTAATCCTCACAACTAAAATTCATGTTTTAAACAGGATTTGTGTTTTGACATCAGTGGTTGTATTAGAGATGTAGCATGAAGAGCCATGCTGGTAGTACAACAAAGGCTTCAGGCTGTATCACTTTGAGGGAGCTGAATTTTCTTTAAAAACAACAAGAAGAAAGTCCACTAGTGTAGATACTGCATTTTGTTTACACAGTGTTATGTTTCTGGGACAAAAAGTTTCTGGGATAAATTGTTGGAATATACTTGAATATTTTGAGTTTATCTGAATATATAAATGCAGGGCTTAAGCCAGAAATACAAAGTCCCTTGTTCACTGCTTTCCCAAAAGGCCACTCTGCCACATCCCTGCATAGCATGCATGCAGGGTGATTTGACTCCAAGGCAGAGATGGCACATGATGTTTTTCACTGTTCACCACAAATATGTACAACAGAAAATGCCAGAAACCTTGTATTACTAATCAAGAACAGCTTTTCTTAATCATAAGATTTTAACAGATGTTCTGTTCAGAATGATAACTAGTAATCCAATCACTCATACACTCTCCTCCACTTAATTCCATTTCCTGTAACAGCTTAGTGATTGCAATCACTTTCCTGATTGCAAGAATTGTAAAGCCCCACTCCTGTTCACCCAGTCATGAAAGATGACTGGAAGCACACATTCCAGAGTGGAAGTACAGAGTGGAGAAGCAGCAGATTGGAACTGCAGCACTTCAGTAGAAAAGCCAGACCCCTTAGAGATAGAATTAAAAATAAATAAATAATTGGAAATAAGTTGATGTGCTTTCTCGATGTGGGGAGTGTGTGTGTGTGTGGGGGGGAAGCCATGTCCTCCTCTGTGTTCATGCTGTTAGCATATGTGTGCTGAAGATTCTGTGCCAGAGAACTGTGGCCACATCAAGTAGGTGTATGGATGTCTCCTCAGGAATGTCTCTGTTCCACATATGTCACTTCAGGCATGAAGTGATTTGGTGTGCTCAGCCCTGTCTAGTTTTCTTAACCACTGCTGTGAAGCAGCAGAGGAAAGGCAACTTGGGGTAGAGCTGTGTCCATCAACATGCTGGCTCTTACCCTGCTTGATCCTTTATAGTGGGTTCAGAAACTATTTTCTTTTTGGTTCAGTCAGGTCTGGAAAAAAAAAATGCTATTTCTGTTATTTTTGTCACAATCCTTTCATCTTATCCAAAAAACAAAACTCTGAAACTAAGTCAGGATCTCCTTGCCATGTTTGCTTATCCTTGCAAACCTGGTACCCCCACCACCTGCACAGTTCAGGGTATCTTCTCTGTGTTTGGCAGCAGCACTGCCAGAAGCCCTCCCTTGGGCCATGCCATGATTTCATACCTGCTCTTGGGTGTTTATAAACAGCCTCCTTAATACTCTTGGAAGCAGACCATCCTCTTCAGAAGACATGGCCTACAGCCACCCCCTCCCTTCTTGGTGCTGTCCACAAATTAGCTTTTTGCTAGCTAGTGTCAGGGCTGACTTTGCTCTTCACATTCATTTCCTCATGAAGTCACACCTTTTAAAAAGAGATTTTTCTAATTTCTGAGGGTGTGAGAGACAAATTCTGGTAACGATTTATTCAAAGATGCTGATAAACTGTTCCTTTGCTGACACCATTGTGTGACTTGGTCTAGGTGATCCTGCTCTGGCAGGGGTGTTGGCCTAGATGATTTTCTAGGTTCCTTCCAATCCCTAACATTCTGTGATTCTGTGAAATTGAACAATCTACATTATGGCCAAACAAGCATTTTGCTGAAAAAACATTTGTTGTGCTCTTGAGTGGCAAGAATGAACAGCACAGACAGTGGGTTGCTGCTTTTCAGGTATGTCAAATTGTGCATCATATCCTGTAAGTAGGCATGCAAAGCTGTAACTCACACTCTTCAGTCCTTTGATGCTTATATTTTTCACACGTGATGTATATTCTTTGCAGTGGATGGCAAGAATGTGAGCTGTAATAAAACAATAGAAAACTCTTTCCTTTTTTTTTTTTTCCTCCCTCCTAACACTTCTATGAAGGAAGAACCTATTTTGTTAATTTGTAAGTGATGATTTGCAAACAACTATTTTCACAGATCTGGAAATGACAAATCCTTCAAAAACCTTGACAAAGTTTCCCTGGGGATAATGGTTCCCTGTCATCACATCAACTGCCTGGTCTGTCTGCAAGACAGAGGGGAAAGAAGTCTGCCACTCCAAGTCCATTAGACATGAAAAGCCAGAAGCAGAACCACACCTGGTGACAACAGAAAATGCCAGAAACCTTGTATTACTAATCAAGAACAGCTTTTCTTAATCATAAGATTTTAACAGATGTTCTGTTCAGAATGATAACTAGTAATCCAATCACTCATACACTCTCCTCCACTTAATTCCATTTCCTGTAACAGCTTAGTGATTGCAATCACTTTCCTGATTGCAAGAATTGTAAAGCCCCACTCCTGTTCACCCAGTCATGAAAGATGACTGGAAGCACACATTCCAGAGTGGAAGTACAGAGTGGAGAAGCAGCAGATTGGAACTGCAGCACTTCAGTAGAAAAGCCAGACCCCTTAGAGATAGAATTAAAAATAAATAAATAATTGGAAATAAGTTGATGTGCTTTCTCGATGTGGGGAGTGTGTGTGTGTGTGGGGGGGAAGCCATGTCCTCCTCTGTGTTCATGCTGTTAGCATATGTGTGCTGAAGATTCTGTGCCAGAGAACTGTGGCCACATCAAGTAGGTGTATGGATGTCTCCTCAGGAATGTCTCTGTTCCACATATGTCACTTCAGGCATGAAGTGATTTGGTGTGCTCAGCCCTGTCTAGTTTTCTTAACCACTGCTGTGAAGCAGCAGAGGAAAGGCAACTTGGGGTAGAGCTGTGTCCATCAACATGCTGGCTCTTACCCTGCTTGATCCTTTATAGTGGGTTCAGAAACTATTTTCTTTTTGGTTCAGTCAGGTCTGGAAAAAAAAAATGCTATTTCTGTTATTTTTGTCACAATCCTTTCATCTTATCCAAAAAACAAAACTCTGAAACTAAGTCAGGATCTCCTTGCCATGTTTGCTTATCCTTGCAAACCTGGTACCCCCACCACCTGCACAGTTCAGGGTATCTTCTCTGTGTTTGGCAGCAGCACTGCCAGAAGCCCTCCCTTGGGCCATGCCATGATTTCATACCTGCTCTTGGGTGTTTATAAACAGCCTCCTTAATACTCTTGGAAGCAGACCATCCTCTTCAGAAGACATGGCCTACAGCCACCCCCTCCCTTCTTGGTGCTGTCCACAAATTAGCTTTTTGCTAGCTAGTGTCAGGGCTGACTTTGCTCTTCACATTCATTTCCTCATGAAGTCACACCTTTTAAAAAGAGATTTTTCTAATTTCTGAGGGTGTGAGAGACAAATTCTGGTAACGATTTATTCAAAGATGCTGATAAACTGTTCCTTTGCTGACACCATTGTGTGACTTGGTCTAGGTGATCCTGCTCTGGCAGGGGTGTTGGCCTAGATGATTTTCTAGGTTCCTTCCAATCCCTAACATTCTGTGATTCTGTGAAATTGAACAATCTACATTATGGCCAAACAAGCATTTTGCTGAAAAAACATTTGTTGTGCTCTTGAGTGGCAAGAATGAACAGCACAGACAGTGGGTTGCTGCTTTTCAGGTATGTCAAATTGTGCATCATATCCTGTAAGTAGGCATGCAAAGCTGTAACTCACACTCTTCAGTCCTTTGATGCTTATATTTTTCACACGTGATGTATATTCTTTGCAGTGGATGGCAAGAATGTGAGCTGTAATAAAACAATAGAAAACTCTTTCCTTTTTTTTTTTTTCCTCCCTCCTAACACTTCTATGAAGGAAGAACCTATTTTGTTAATTTGTAAGTGATGATTTGCAAACAACTATTTTCACAGATCTGGAAATGACAAATCCTTCAAAAACCTTGACAAAGTTTCCCTGGGGATAATGGTTCCCTGTCATCACATCAACTGCCTGGTCTGTCTGCAAGACAGAGGGGAAAGAAGTCTGCCACTCCAAGTCCATTAGACATGAAAAGCCAGAAGCAGAACCACACCTGGTGAGAGCATATTTTTCAATCAAGCACTGCATTATGTGGCCTTTGGTAATTACTACCCATCTTCTACATTGCTTGCTGTTCCTTTATTGTATTCCTTCTGGCAATGATTTCTATATTCCTGCTATCACCTATTTTCTCTTGCTACTGCTGCAAATGGGCACTGGTGTTGGCTTTGGCTTATGCTTTGTGTTTGTGTTTGACCATGTTATTACTGGAACTGAAAGACACCACTGGGTAGCTTTCACACTTTCAATCTTAGGCTAGTGTCTCTGCTATAATAGTTTGCAGAGAGGTATTTTGATCCAAGTTTTGAATTATTAAGCAATCAACTTTTATCTTCAAGAGGAATTTTAGACCACTATCTGTTTGCAAAACAATATTTTACTAATAAAAAGACTTATAAACAGTAAGAAAGAAAACCCAATTTTACACTGAATGAAAAATCCAAAATAAACTCCCAGAAACATCCCTCAGTTCTTCTTTTCACTCTCTGTACAAGAAATTCCATTGGGTAGTAATCCTACGTACACATTTAGCTAAAGTTGTCTGAAAGTACAAAAAAAGCATCATGCATACTTCTATGCAGACTAGCTACACAGCCTGACAGACTTAAAAATACATACCAAAAAATCTGTACATCAGTGATTAAAAAAGCCATGCTTTGTGTGGCACCAAGGGCAGAATTATGCAGATTAAAAAAAACCTTTGCTGACAACTGCAAGCCCTGCAATCCTGAATCAGGGACACGACTGACCAATTTCTGCTTGCAGTTTCATCTCTTCTTTTCTCAAGGGAAAATTGTCAATAAGTGCAAAGAGCTCAGCTGGTGTTGCTGGGAAAGGATAGCGTTCCTTGTCCATTCCATGCTTGTCCATCACCACGATGTTGAAATTGTAATGGGGGATCCTCAGGAGCAGCCTACAAAAGGAGAAATGAATTTTGTTAAAGCCTGTCAGCCACCACCAGGACACTTCAAACTACTAAATGGCAGAACCAGCCTGCTGGCTCTAAGCAGAGGAAGATGGGGATGCTCAGAAGGAGGCTGCACAGGGTCTGCTTTGTTTCAGCTGTAAGAACAAGGAGTCAGATAGTAAGTGGGTGTCAGCATGTGCTGCAGCCTGTACCTCTCTATCAGGGAAGGGTCAAGGTAATTGCACAGCTCTGTTTTCTTCTGAGACCTCTGACTGTTAGCAATAGGTAATAGCATGTACTCTACTATCACAAAAACCCTTGATAAAAAAGTACTATATATGTTGTCTAAATAAAACCATTGTGATGGAGCTAGAGTTACAAGTAGCCTATTCCCTTTCTTGGCTGCCACCTGGTATAAAACCATAATAAGAAAAAGCAGGACAAAATTACTGGACTCAGTTTTCATTGCTTCCTACCACTAACCATCTACCTGGTGGTAACTCGCATTTAGGAAAACAAAAGCTGCTGCTAATCATGGTGAAGTGGTAAGAGGGGTCAATTTGAGCTCCTGTGCTGGTCTGACAGTAACAGAACTCTATCCTTGGTGCTATTTTCATCTTTTGCTTGAAGAAGTAATGAACTAGAAGATCCTTAGATGTGAAGTCAGTCAACATCATCAGTGTGGGGAAAATGAGGCAGCTGTGAAAGAATGGGTGGAAGGCCAGGCAAGCTATGATGAACAGGAGGGGCTGGGGGGCATATATTAGTAAGGTGGAAAGCATCAAAATTGACCTTCCACAGCCTTTTCACAAGTTTGAGTACTATAGGTGCCTTCTTGTTTCAAGTAGGGAGCTTGACTACTCAAAAGTAAAGTTTTGAAGCTATGGTNTATGTGGCCTTTGGTAATTACTACCCATCTTCTACATTGCTTGCTGTTCCTTTATTGTATTCCTTCTGGCAATGATTTCTATATTCCTGCTATCACCTATTTTCTCTTGCTACTGCTGCAAATGGGCACTGGTGTTGGCTTTGGCTTATGCTTTGTGTTTGTGTTTGACCATGTTATTACTGGAACTGAAAGACACCACTGGGTAGCTTGCACACTTTCAATCTTAGGCTAGTGTCTCTGCTATAATAGTTTGCAGAGAGGTATTTTGATCCAAGTTTTGAATTATTAAGCAATCAACTTTTATCTTCAAGAGGAATTTTAGACCACTATCTGTTTGCAAAACAATATTTTACTAATAAAAAGACTTATAAACAGTAAGAAAGAAAACCCAATTTTACACTGAATGAAAAATCCAAAATAAACTCCCAGAAACATCCCTCAGTTCTTCTTTTCACTCTCTGTACAAGAAATTCCATTGGGTAGTAATCCTACGTACACATTTAGCTAAAGTTGTCTGAAAGTACAAAAAAAGCATCATGCATACTTCTATGCAGACTAGCTACACAGCCTGACAGACTTAAAAATACATACCAAAAAATCTGTACATCAGTGATTAAAAAAGCCATGCTTTGTGTGGCACCAAGGGCAGAATTATGCAGATTAAAAAAAACCTTTGCTGACAACTGCAAGCCCTGCAATCCTGAATCAGGGACACGACTGACCAATTTCTGCTTGCAGTTTCATCTCTTCTTTTCTCAAGGGAAAATTGTCAATAAGTGCAAAGAGCTCAGCTGGTGTTGCTGGGAAAGGATAGCGTTCCTTGTCCATTCCATGCTTGTCCATCACCACGATGTTGAAATTGTAATGGGGGATCCTCAGGAGCAGCCTACAAAAGGAGAAATGAATTTTGTTAAAGCCTGTCAGCCACCACCAGGACACTTCAAACTACTAAATGGCAGAACCAGCCTGCTGGCTCTAAGCAGAGGAAGATGGGGATGCTCAGAAGGAGGCTGCACAGGGTCTGCTTTGTTTCAGCTGTAAGAACAAGGAGTCAGATAGTAAGTGGGTGTCAGCATGTGCTGCAGCCTGTACCTCTCTATCAGGGAAGGGTCAAGGTAATTGCACAGCTCTGTTTTCTTCTGAGACCTCTGACTGTTAGCAATAGGTAATAGCATGTACTCTACTATCACAAAAACCCTTGATAAAAAAGTACTATATATGTTGTCTAAATAAAACCATTGTGATGGAGCTAGAGTTACAAGTAGCCTATTCCCTTTCTTGGCTGCCACCTGGTATAAAACCATAATAAGAAAAAGCAGGACAAAATTACTGGACTCAGTTTTCATTGCTTCCTACCACTAACCATCTACCTGGTGGTAACTCGCATTTAGGAAAACAAAAGCTGCTGCTAATCATGGTGAAGTGGTAAGAGGGGTCAATTTGAGCTCCTGTGCTGGTCTGACAGTAACAGAACTCTATCCTTGGTGCTATTTTCATCTTTTGCTTGAAGAAGTAATGAACTAGAAGATCCTTAGATGTGAAGTCAGTCAACATCATCAGTGTGGGGAAAATGAGGCAGCTGTGAAAGAATGGGTGGAAGGCCAGGCAAGCTATGATGAACAGGAGGGGCTGGGGGGCATATATTAGTAAGGTGGAAAGCATCAAAATTGACCTTCCACAGCCTTTTCACAAGTTTGAGTACTATAGGTGCCTTCTTGTTTCAAGTAGGGAGCTTGACTACTCAAAAGTAAAGTTTTGAAGCTATGGTGATAGGAAACTACATTGCTCTTGGGCCTCATCTTGCCTAAGAGAAATGCTTACCTTCTATAAATCCAAATGTTAACCTGCTGAGGTTTCTGAAGTTTTAACTAGCGTACGTGTGCTCATTAGTTTACTGAATGCAAATTCTGAACAGCATTTTTATTCAAGATATTTTTAAGGTGAGTTTCACTTTGATTTAAGTGCCTTCTAAAACTGTAATTTACATACTGCAGCAACAACAGGGAAAAAAAAACAAACAACAAATGGAAAAGTAAATTTAAAGGAGTGTAGGGCAGGTCCTACAGTACCAATTTCCAAAAGGTAAATGTTATTCCATTAAAGGTTGCAGGGTAGGAGGTGGTTAGGCAGAGAATGAGGTGTTTATCAGAGCTTATTATTTTCTATAGATCCACAAAAATACTATTTCAACATTACTATAAAGTCCTTTTACCTTTTATTTAATAAAGAGGTCTTTGTGCATTATTTTTCATTCTTCTGAGAACAAATATTTTTATTTTTTTGCAATCCAAAAGAAACCTCTCTGCCTTGTCAGCACTTTTTACTATTACCATTTAAAACTTGATCCATTTCCTCAGGCATATCACAGAAGATATTGCCTAAAATGCTCCTGGTCTTTTTCCCTAAATAACTACTCCTTTCCCTGCCAAGGAGGCCTTCACTTTTGGCTCTTGTAATCCTCCAGTCCCTAGGAAATGCTGGCACTTGAAGTCTTCCTTTCAAGTGAAAAACAACCTCCTACCAGTTTAAAAACAAGTCAGAAAAGTTTAGGCACCTCAGTAAAACTGCTGAGTGTTGTAGTCAGGCTGAGGAGGCTGAGATAATTTCCCCTTTGAAATACTGCCTGTATCATTTCCACATGTGGCACTTCAAAGAGCAGCCACTGTTTCCCCTTCTGGCCCAGCGACAACCACCAGCAGCGCCACAGAGAAGAGGAGTTGTCGCTGCCCTTTGGGGCTGCACTGGCCCTGTGAAGTGACTGCAGCCTGGCATGACTGCAGCAGGCCAAATCTGGCATGAATAGACATATCTGAAGTGTTTTCAGTGGCAGCACCCAACAATACAGACCAGTAATATGATCAAAGGGATAAAGAAGGAGTTCACATGAACTCAGAAATTCGCTCAGTTTGAGCAAAGGGTCAAGGAAGCCATGGCACTTGAACAAATGGCACAGGCTTCAGCTTGTTCACATGTGAATGGGTCACAGCCCCTTTACATTTGAAACATGCTGAAGTCTGTGCTCTTAATTTCACAAATGCCAAATGCCCATGATTTTGCAGTAGCTATTGCACAGACAGACAGCAAATTAACCCTAAAACTTATAAGTATCTACATTCCAGTGACTAGCTATGTCCATTAAAGTAGAATACATATATTTGCAGAGTAAGACATAAGGAATCAAAAGCAATATTTCATATATGCTAAGTGAGAGCTTACTTTACCTGAGTTGCAGGGCAAGTGAGGGGGGCAGCAGCTTTACACCTATTCTTCCTATCTGTGCTGGGAAGACACCAACCAGTTCAACTATGGTAACATGTCGGAGGTCTAACCCACACTGTGCTGGCTGAAAGGGTTACAAGAAGACAGAGGTGTGTTAGTTATCAGTGAGAGAACAGAGGGTTGTTTTGAGTGTACATCAAGTGTTCACAGAGTCTGATTTTATATTATTGAGATGATTTAAACTGAAATGAGAGCATGCTTTGAAAAGTCTCTAATTCTCACTGTGAAGAACTAGAGCCTCATGACTCCAGGGGATGTTAAATGATGGATTCCTAACTACTCTAAGAAAAACAACAAGCAGGACCACCTAGGATAAATATAAACTGGTCTTTGTAATGGTATGAAAAGATGCCAGAGTGTTAAGCATTGTGCCAGTAATCTAATTTGGCAATCAAAGCAAGATATGTGAAAAGGAAGTCAACTGAAGAAAGTTTTCTTTCATATCAACTTCTTTTACCACTTTCAAGCAGTGGGAAAAGTACTATAGCCATTAAATTTAGGATTTTAAACTTTGAACAATATATTGAATTGTGTTGCCAGGTTAATCTAATGGGGGAAAATAAAAATTCTTACTTTTTTTTTAGTTGAATACAACTCTAATTTACACCACAGTTAAAGCCATCATCATGTTTGTATCCCAGTGATTATTTATACTGAATTTTGTTACAGTTGTGAGAAAAGACACAAGATAGCAGCACTGGCCCCTGTGAAAGAATACAGGACTAGCTTCTTTCCCTGAGGCCACAGATACATTTTTGAGACACAGCTCTAAGTCTAGCAAGAATCCAATAAGAGCATCACATTTACAATACATAAAATTGACAGTTAACAGAAGTCTGCTCTTTCTTGGAACAAAACACTGCAGTGCTACCTCCAGCCCTCAGTGATTTCTAGGCCAAGTCTCTGGTCATTTGATGGTGCACTGGTTATTTCTGGAGCTATTCACACTTCCTATAGAGTAGTTACAAGCCTGGTTTTCATGAGCTACAACCACTGAAGTGCTGGATGGTTTGGGTTTTTTTCAGCTTCTTTAGGAGCCGAGTTAGGGAATGACTATTAACCACATGAATTTGGGGATGATGGAAGAGGGACAGACCTGCCTGGGATTCAAAAACTGGTCAGAGGCAGCAAAATCAAGAACAGAGATGAATTAGAAACTGGGGAGATGTTTCAACTCAAACCCATGTAAAAAGGGTTAATCCAGAATCACTACTGCTTCAGCTAGTTCATTCAGTGCACTATAACATATATGTGCATATATAACATATATATGGCTGCACTATAACAGCTGAACTTAGCAGATTTATATCAAACAGTAGAGCTTGTTGACCTTGTCTTCTTGTGTCTGTCTTTAAAGAAAAAAAGTAGTTGCACATCCCTTCTCTCCCCAAGTGTTTTACCTGCAGCATTCCCAACTGCATCCTGTAGAAGAAGTTGGCTGCAGTAGGAGTTGAAATAATTAGCAGTCTCCGCTTCTCATAAAATTGATCCAGAAGTGCAGCTGCAGTCCTCACATTCACATTAATATTCATGGCTAGAATTAAATTTCAAACAAAAGTTAAAGAGCATGCTGAAAACAGACCTATTTCTAAAAGCACAAACTTCCAGATAGGAGAAGAACAAGAAATAAAAATAAAGATGAGTGAAATACTGGCCCCACTGAAGCCAACAATTTTATCTTAAGCTGTTTTAGCTTGCAAGATGGATTGACTCCAGAAAGCAAAATTTTGTAGACAGCTTTGATCTAAACCATACTATCAGTTATGAGGCACCATCATTATCCTAGGAAAGAGCAGCAAAAAGTGGCAAAGACTTCAGCTGTAAGTGCAAACTGATGGATGAGACAAATATGTTATGTTTCTTACCTCTAGGGCATTAAAGTTTCCAGCTGTATTTCACACCATGCCCACTTTCCAAATTCTCACTGCAAGGAGAGCCATTGCTCTGGCAGCCCTTCTGGTGAAGTAGTGAAATACTCACGTGCACAGGTTGGCTCCACTCCTGACCACCCCGAATTGTACTGGCATACTCTAGCTGGGCTTCCTTGCAGCTCGTAGCCACCAATGCAGGAGAACTCACACGTAGCACCGTAGTTATTTCCATCCCCTGAACACTTGATGTAGCCATTATCTGGGGCATTTAATTTTGCACAGCGCCTGACTTTAAGCAAGAGGAAAAAAAAAACCAAAACACATGAATCACCCCATTTTTACTAGGATAGCAGGTCCAGTGGAACACATATAGAAGGTATTTTTCTGTTTGTTTTCTATACTATGAGTCATGCACTTAAAAACTCCAGCCAACAAAAAACCCCCTCTTAACTCACATGTAAATTAAAATGATACAGATGCAGATAGGAGTACACAAATGTATGCATGTAATTGTGCTAGCATGGAGATAAAAAGGTGATGAGGAACACAGAGAGCTGAACCTGAAACCTCCAGGTTTAATCTCTGTAAGTCCAACTCCAGATGTCAAGATCTGGACTTGTGAAAGGGCAGCCCTGCTTGACAGATGTGAGTCATAACTGAAAAAACTCCTTTGTATACTTGTTTCAGCCAGCTCACAAGCTAAGTGTCAGGGAGAAGCCAGTAGGAGGAAAGGGGTGTGGAGCTGGAGGCAGGACCTATGAATGAAGACCCTCCCTGACCTGCAGAGTTTTGGTCACCCACCCTGCAGGACACCTGGCCCCCAGGGTCTTCAGCAAGGTGGTGTCCTCCATTTCACAAGTAACACACAGTTTATATTCACATACATATGCAGGCAAGTACACAAATGGGGACATTTATCAAATTACCTACTAAGCCAGATGCAAATCAGTGACTGTTATTTATAGGGTAAAACATAATTCATACCTCTGACTTTGACAAGAAATTTGCAGGTGCCTTTGTTTTCAGCTCTGTCATAAACAGTATACTGGATTTTGTGGTCGCCTTCTGGAAAATGTGACCCTGGTGGCAAGCCTTTCAAAATAACACTAAAATGGGAGACAAAAGAGCACAGACATTCATAAATTGATCAATATTTTCATATTGACAATGCTGTAGAAGCCTGAAGATTAACATCTATGGCATGCTACGATTGCCTGGCTGCTCTGCATGACTGAAGCCTGAGAGACACTGGGCAGTGGCAAGCCCAGTATTTTAACCTGCTACCAACAACCCATCCTTGAGTCACACAAAAGGGTCCCCCTGCAGAGCTGGCAGGGCCTGCTGCTTCCTGTAAGACAATCCAGTGTAGCCAAACATCATACCATGCCCATAGAAACTCAAGCTTCCTTTGCCTTATGTAAGGCAAAGTCAAGATTGAGCCTCTCTCTCATTTTGTATGGTGACCAATCCACAGTCAAAGCTTCAGCATAACCCATAGCCAGCAAAAAACTTCCAGCCTCTTACAAGGGGGCTCTCTACTGCTCCTGTGCCAACAGTAAATGTTCCTATGTACAGAAACAGAATAGAAAATGAGGTTTGTTGTCATAACAGAAGGGTGTGGTGATCCACAGCAGTGGTTTCACCTAGAACTTGCTCCTAGCTTGTAAACTCAGCAGGAGAATTCAGGTGTGTTACCTGTATCCTCAGTACTGAAGCAGAGAGGATGAGCAGTGCTCCTCGTAACAGAAAAGTTTCTGTACTCTTAAAACTGCAGGACCCAGTACATTTAAGTAAAGCACTTCATAGTCTATAAAATATCACAGTTTAGCAACATTTTATAAAAATAAAGATGTGATTTATGGAAAAGCTTCCAAAGATTCAACAGCTAGACTCTTTGGGGCTGGTAACAGTTGCTCATATGCCAAACAATATCCAAACATTAGATATTCCCCATTTTTTTGCCTGGCAGATATTACTTCATCAGACTTTGCAATGTCTTTATTTCAACACTTTTCCAAGTTTTTATTTCAAAAATATATATATTTTTATAAATCAGACTTTTTAAAAAAAATTATGTTAATTGCCTTAGAATTATTGTATCAGACAGACCTCAATAGCAATATTGTTTTTAATTGTGCTATGAATTCTTCTTTCTGATTATAATTACAGTAATAAAAGGCAATGTCATTTTGTCTTTTGACAGCTTCTTTGAATTCACATAAAACTTAAAACACCATTAAGCTTACAGCTTTGAGCTTCTAAGCTTAACCCACTAACATTCTGTTAGAAGATGTAACTTGAGTACTGAAAGAAGATTTTCTGTACTACCATTACAATAATCTAGCTGGACTGACATAAATCTCCTCCATGTAATAGAAAATCAGAGACAGTGGTACCATCACAAGTACACCTCGCTCTTCTGGAAATTGTACTGTACTGTAAAACCATAAAAATTGAGAATGAAATTTTTAAGAAAGCGTTAAGGTTAAATACAACATTTAAAGCTACCAAAGTTTCAAATGAGAAGTATTACTGGACACCCTCATCAGCTGAATTAATTAAGGACCCCAAGAATAAAAAGGAGAAAATTCAAACATCTAGATTTGCACCTACTCTGTCAGAATCCCATCAGCAGTGTCCCGTCCCTCCGGGGTGTCCCAGAACACTCTGGCTGTCAACTTGTTGGGCTCTGCAGTTTTTTCCTTCACACTCGGGCACTGGATTCTTGGAGGTTCTGTATCTGTTGAAATAAATGTCCCAGAAATGGGCACCTGTCCCCGTGTTACAGCTACACAGCTGCTTCACAGCTCTTGCCCAGTCGTCAGCATAACCCAGGACCATGTTCAGCTGTCCTCCTCAATGCTGAAGCCATCCCAGTCAAAGCATGTGGAACTTTTCTCATCTCTTTGTAAGAGGCATAAGAGATGACAACACTCTTGCAATGTAAAAAAAAACCCCTAATTGAACACTTCTTTACATAGTTCCCAGTTAAAAAGCAATGTCAACAGACATGTTTTTACCTTTAAGGGATGACCAAGATTGTACCCAAGGAGTCTGTACATTCTATTTATCTGTTCTTCCTCTATTTGTTCAGCTGTGCAGTAGAAATTGTGGTTAAGAACATCTGTAAAGCACACTGAACATAAATCTTTCTCTGCATGATGGGTTTGCATGTTAGTGTTATCATGTTGGTTATTTTCCCCACAGCAATGGCAAAAAGAGAAACAACAGAATACTGATGCAACCATAATTTTGCAAAGAGTTGCTGCTGCTGCATTTGATTTTTTGTCAAGTAATTTTTATAATAATGCCTTATAGATAATACAAAACAAAAGGTACACCAAGTACATGTTGAAAGCTTGTTTAACTTGTAGGGAGCACTTTGTCTCCTTTCCTCACGTTTCTTATTCACTCCCTTATTTTTCAAGTACCTTTCCATTATGTGTGGATGGAAATCTGCTCACACCCTGGCCAGCAAGAGCTCTGTCCTCCTCTACCAAGCTACTGTGCTCTCAATAAACCCCCAGTGTAGCTGAATTAGGGTCGGAAATAACCCAGGCTCACTAAGGCTGCTTTTGGCTCTGGTTAGTTTACTGTGGCAGCAGCTCACTGCTGTGCTAGGGAGAGAATACATCAAATAAACATAATGCTGGAATAAAAGACAGAACAGCATTTAAGGACCCAGTGTTTTAAGCACTTAATTAATCAGAAAGTCCATTAGGCTATTTAGTGAACAGGCTTGGGCTTCCACATTGTAAAGGCAAACAGTGTGGTTACTGTGGGAACCAACTCACCAAGCACCCAGGGGCCAGGCAGCTGTTTTAGCTAAACTTAACAATTCCTGGAAAGGATATTTTCCTTATTTTCTTCAGTCATTTCAGCTGCCTCTTACTATTCAACAGGTACTAAATGAATCCCACCAGAATAACTCTGTTTTGAAAGGGACCAAGAGAAAGCAGCTATCTACCAAAGAAAGAGGCTCATCAACTGCAGTGGCCACTGGGATGTGTTAAACCAAAGCACGCTCAGGTCTTTTTTCCTCATGCCCTTGTATGAAGTTGCAGCCAATCTACAGCATATTAAGCACCATGGCTACAGCCTGACAGAAAGAAAATGGGTCTAAAAAAAACCCAAACCCATTAAAGTGCAGTGAAAGTGACCAGAGAACATCCAAGGAAATGCACAAGAGACAGAAAGTGAAGTACAATCCCCCTAAAAGCCTTCAATAAAACATATGACCTGAGCACAGTGCCCACCTGCAGGTCAGAAGAATAAACTAGTTCCAAAAGAAACCCCAATGGAAAAAAACCCAGATTGATGGGGAGGCTTTAGCAGAGGGAAAAAAAATCATCCTGTAAGTGCTGGACTGTCAGACTCTCTCCATAAGTATTCCTGGGCAGAGCTGGAGCCAGGACACACTGCAAGGTGTCTGACCTCATATGGCTCATCTTAGGCTTTTACTACAGTGTTACTGCTCAAAGACCTATGAAAAGCCAAGTGGATTTATTTAAGCTGTTTAGTGGGGCTGTGTATTAAATGAGATAATCTCTCCTGCAAGCTTTAAATCATGGGCATGGAAATTGAGTATTTATGCAAAAAAAAAAAGGCACTGTTTAGCCACATTCTTGTAAGCTGTTGCTTTTCTTGGCTACTTGGCAGCTTCAACTGGTACTCTGGCTCTGTATGGAGAGGTGGCAGTGCAGGCATGGCATCAGGAGGTCAGCAGTGGCATAAGGAATTTTAAAGCCCTTTTGAATTTTGTGGAGAAAAAAAAGTTTTCAAATAGGTTTGAGATGTATTTTTTTTTAATGTAACTGAGACTGACCAAATTAACAATTTCAGCAGAAATTAAGAGCTTGTTAACTACCTTTCTCAGAGTTTTTTTAATGTTTATGATTATTTGCTTGTAAATTTGGGGTAACAAGAGCCAAGAAACAGACCAAAAGTACTGAATGCCCACTGCTTGTTTATTCAAGAGTCCTTATGGGATAGGTAAATGGTCACTTGCTACATAAAAACACTATTTATTACTGATTGTTGATAAGATTAAATGATGTCTGAAGGTTAATTCAAAACATTAGTCTGTGTTAAAAGCATGAAGGATTAAGAAACTGGACATTATAAAAAGAGGGGAATTAAAAACATTGTCCTGCTTTCCCCACTTTCCTCCACAAGGTACTTCCTCTGTATTTCAAAACATCTATTATCAGGGCCTGTATAATTAACATGTCAAAGTCCAAACTTCATTTCAGACATCTGCAGTTGGAAAATGTTAGTGAACTACCTATCAGTACAGTCTTAGGAGGTGACAAAAGGATGACTTATCACAGTGGCAGCCATTTACCACAACCTCTGTATACAATCAGCAGGAAAATGAAACCTTTATAGAAGATAACATGGTGACATTTTTCAATCTTCCAGAAGAAAATACCTATTTAATTCTAAGTTCCTGTGCATAAAGGTTATAATGGAAATAAGATGCAGGTGATCACTGTCATTTTTAGCTGATAACCGAAAGCAGCTGTATTTGACCTTTTCTTCATCACAGTTATTTCAGCAACATTTGGCCATACTTGATGCAAACAGCTGTGGTGTCCCCAGTCCACTTCCCTACCTATTCACAATGACATGAACTTTACCAGCCCATGCCTATGATCACACCTAACATCTCTACTGTGCACAGTGCAACTAATTGCTTATATGCCAAAGAAGCAAAGCAGCATCTTTCTTTGCCTTTGTATTTCATTGCTGCCCTTACCTTAATTTTACTCTTCAGCTGAATGTGAGTTGTTCAGCCAGTTCTGTCCTGGTCACTGGTAAGCTTTTGTAGGCTGAAGCTCACTGATGATATTTCTGTAACTACTGAATTACAGGAAGGGATATGTGTACAATTCCAAACTGCATTATACTGCTAGGGTCATGTCTGGTCACAAAAAACAATACATCTCTATCCTACCTATGAAGAGGTCAAAAGATAACCTTATTAAAACAGTTTGTTAGCTGCAGAACTCACCATCTGCATATAAGAACTATGTGCACACAAGGTTTGAAGAGGTCTTCTCCATACTGTGTGGCATTACCAGGCCTTAAAATATAGTATTACTGGGTTACTTTGGACTTGCAATCATACCCTAAGCAACAACTGTCCTTCAATTTTGGAATAAAAAAAAATAAAATGTTGTCAGTGCTAACATAGCCTCTTTTTTTTTTTTTTGCTTAAGATGTACTTGCTTACTCTGCTCTTCAAGACATCTTCTGTAATAAGCAACCTACTGCTGCAAACATTTGAGGTTCTGAAAGTACCAGGAAATACAGAAGACAACAATTTATCATTCTCAAACTTAAAAGGGTTTGTTTTGCTTCCTCTGCCTACACCATTGAGAAGCACAAGGCTTGGTTTTGTAAATAGACACCACAGTCTAGATGTAAAGTAGCAGGCTCACTTCTACATTTGTACAACACCAAGTAACAGGAAACCTGAACAAAATACTGCAAACATCAGGCAACAGTGGGGACTCCAAAGTCATTTGTTAACCTAGACTGAGCCACAGGCAGTCTTGAGGAAAACCAAGTTATCATACACAGAAAACACTGAGCACAAATACTCTACCACCCACAAGCTTAAATTACTGGTAGCCAGTTCAGAAGGCCAAAAAAATACCTTCCTCTGTGGGTGGTTGCTGAACCTTTCATCAGACTTCCCAGAAACAAAAGCAGCAGCTGAGACTTTGCTATCTGCTGAAGTCTCATTAGTGGGAAGGAAAGTTAAATCTCAGTATTTGTTTACCTCTCTTTTGATTTATGTATATAAAAACAACTATTGCAGCTCCTGGGAGACCGCTGACTATGTAATGAAAATTGCTGGCATAACTTATGTGAACTGAAACTCAGTTCTAATTAAAAAATAATGTGGCTGAAATTTAGTTTAGCTCACTGCAGCTATGCTGGTAACTACAATCCATTCATACTCCCTAGATATATTTGGAAACCATGATCCCAAGAAAGAAAAGCAATTGAGGAGGTCAGACAAAGGGTTTAGTTTCAAACCTGCTTTATCATTAAGTTGCAAACAGCAGGGCAGGCCAGCACAGAGAACATGCTAGAAGAGCAGCACAGTAATTACAGACTACCAAGGAGACACCCAGGAGATCAGCAATAGCTGTTACAAGCATTGTAAAGCACTGACCATTTACACCAGCCTCATCTTTGTTAAAGTGGTAATGCTTGAAGCTGATAGCATGTGTGTAAGGAAGATGGTCACTCGGGACTGAAAATAGGAAGTGACAGAGAGCGCTCCGTATCCCTTGGAAAAACTCTTCTTTGCCTCTTCAAAAGCAACAGTTGCTTTTTTCCTCACCAGGAAATGGATGAAAGAGCATTTTGTAATTCATTTGGATGACTCGGGCACCAGCAGGTACCACAAGATGTAGACTTCCCAGGATGTAGACCAACCATCCCACTTACCCACGCAGGATGCTGGACGGCCACTCCAAACTTTGTTGTCCATGCACGTGACTATGCGGTCACCTTTCAGCTGGTAGCCCGGTGAACAGTAGTACTCACACCTCGAGCCAAAGTAGGCACCATCGAGGCACTTGAAGCCCCCATTGTTAGGCATGGACAAGGTGGGGCAGCGTTTTTCTGGAAAACACAAGATTTCAGGAAAGCTGTTATTCCCCTTTGGAATAATGTGAGTGTGGAGTATTACACAGAAATAAAGATAACAGCTTGAAAATGACAAGTGGGAGAAAGTCACGTTCCGTGTGAGGCTTTCCACACTATTTTTGTTAGCTGTGTTTCAAATTTAACTCTACCTACGCAGTGGCCTAATGGAATAATTGTATGAGAAAAAGGTGACAAGTGCCTATTCCTCTCTTCAGAGAAAATGTTTTCTTGCAAGAGCCCACTTAGACACCTGAGACAGATTGTGTCAGCTTCCAGAATCCAAAATGGACAATATAGTTTTATGGCTTTGTCATAAAATTATTCCCACAAATAAAAATCCCACACTCATGGTTTCCTATCTTTGCCTGCTGACAAGAGCATCTATACCACTCATGATACTCACCATGCCACGTAACACTGTAAGAACAAGCCAGCATACATAGCCAAGTATGCAGTCAGTGTTTAAAATGCAACTAACAATCCCAAGATCACTGTTTCAACAGCAAGTGAGTTTATTGTCTGCTGTATCTGGGGTGCAAGCCACACACAGATTTCACAGCTACTTACGTTTGCACAGTACTTTCCCAGACCAACGTTTGCTTGACTGACAAATGAGCTGCTGAGGGCCATGCAGTTCGTAGCCTTTCTGACAGCGAATATCACATCTTGTTCCCAGTACGTTCTTGTAATATTCCCCTTGAGGTGTCCTGCAGTTTGCATAACCATGTTTCACTTTAATGGGCGAGCACCACGGTGTTTCTAGCACAGAGATCAAAAAAACCACTCTTAGGACGTCGCAAAATATGAAAGGTCAAACACAAACATAAAATCACTTTCTTTATTCAAGGTCACAGAGGAGAAATGGGAAAGAAAAAAAGTCTTATTTTAAAAACCATGGATTCTCAAAGTGGAGAAGTAACAATGCAGCAAGGTGCACTATGTCTTATACAGCAGAAGGTCAGGCCTTCAAAGACTGGTAGCTGTTTTTTATTACAGACATTACAGATTGTAGCCATTAGATTGGGGGGAGGTGGGGGGTATTCTCTTTTTTTTTTTCTCATGGAATAAGCATGCCACCATGTGGACAGTTTGATGACAACTGGACATTTTTTCCCCCCTTTTGTTTTTTAAAAGGACACATCTGTCTTCTTCTTGGTAATAACAGTTTGCATTAGAAGCAACTTTGGTCTAGCTGTCATTGTTATCTTTACAACATTTAGCTCTCTCACTGCCCATTTAAAGAAAAAACAAATCTTCCATAATAATTTCTGCAGTAAAGTACGTTGCCTTGGCTGAACCCTGTGGTAGTTTGAGCTCTCCTGCAGTTAGAAGGGATGTGACTTACATAAATCACGCTGCCAACATGTCAGGCCTGTCTGTACACATCCTCTGCATGTCACAACAACCCTTCAGGGTTTGAGTACAGCTCCAGATTTGCAAAGTTACTTTCCAAGTTAGCACCCAAGATTAAGGCTGACCTGGAATTCATGAAGTGTGCAGCTCCCTCAGCTGTCCTCAGCAGCTCTGGAGTTCCACAAGGAAGCATTCAAATACTCTGTATCACCAACAGAACAGCCTTCTACCAGAAAATGGGCACAATACTGTTGCCATGATTAAATCTGAAGGCAAACATCCAATCCAACAGAATAAGTGAAGAGTTTTTGAGAAAGTTCTGACCTTATTCCTCCCTTTTTGGTACCACCTAGTAGCTTCCAAGGGCAACATGAATTCAGGCACAATGCATATACATGAACAGCACAAAGCCCCCAACTACTTACCATCATGTCCTTCAGAGAGTGTCGCTGCTCATCCACGAGTGTGCACTATATACTTAGCACATACTCAGAAAAGGGAACCCAACCTGAAGAAATTTAAGTCAAGTTCTAAATGTTCCCAAAGGTATGTATTTCATTGTTGTATTCTTTACCTCAGGAGCTGAGTGGAGGACTAACTTTCCCTAACATCATGGAAATGTAGCCTGAAGTATGAGAACCACCTTCTAGTTGCTCCTGGATGCAGGACAGTGACATGGATGGATCTGCCAAGTCAGAGGAAAGCTGTAATTTGGCTGGGACTTCATGGCTAATGTTCCTACTGAACTCAGAGGAAAAAGGGAAATACATTTACATAAAACTGAACCTTTAATAACTAGTCAAGGCTACACTTTAAAATACTTGGGATATAAGTCTCATCTTGTGAGGATTTAACACCATACTGAGCTACCAATGGGTGCAGTATCACAGACTTACTTCCCCTTCCCAGACAAAGCTTTCAAAATCTTTGTTTAGCTTTGACACCAGGGTGCATCAAGAAAGTGCTCTACCTGCAGGAGGCAGCTTCTCAGTAGCAGTTTCCTCACACTTACAGGGGAGTGTCTAAGCCTGCTCCTTCTCAGCTTCAAGATTTGAAAAAGACATATCAAAAGTGGGACTGCAAGGCAAAAAGTGAAAGATGACAGGTCCTGAAATCCTGTGTAACAATGGGCTTCTAGGGAGGTGTAATACAACTTTGATTGGACCAACTGATACTGTCAGAAAGACAAACAAAACCAGACATGCTTTTGGATGCCAAATACCTTGACAAGTTTAGAGGAACATCTCTTTGATCTGAAACATTATTATGTTTACTCTAGAACTGAATGTGATTAGAAGAAAGTAGGTGAGGCAGAGTTTATAAGGGGGCATGTATCCAGGCGAAGACCAACAGATATCACTGAAAAAAACCCCAGCTAGCTTGAAAAGCTCACGTGCCTGAAAGCACATCAAACGATACAACAATTTTAGATCAAAGTTGTTTAAGTGAAGAATATACTGGTTTTCAAAGGCTAAGCAGCTACATGGAATATTAGGGCTGGGTAAGGCCCCCAAGAGGTCATACAAGTTTTTCCATGCCTCAAGACAAGCTCAGTCATGTTCCTGAAGGCTTTAGGAATAAGTAAAGCTACAGGTTTCCCAGGCACCTGTTCTGGAGCTTCACCATCTATACTGGGATCTGTTCATATAACTGAAATTTGAGTTTTTAGGTACCAGGACCTATGTAGTGGGTTTTTTTTGTTTAATACAAAAGTTCGAGCCATTCCTTGGTGTACAATATAGCCTCCATTATCACTTAGCAGGAAAATATTTCAGTGACTCAATTCTCTGCTTGAAACCCCTAGAAAATAGGCAGCAAGCAGAAATAAGGGAAGGCACAGTGTTGCCTCTACAGCTAGGGCCACCCTGTGATCATTACTGTATTTGAGAAAACAGACTAGGAATTAAGATCATCAGAGGAGTAGCAATAGAGCTGTGATGAACTCAGGATCTGCTGTTTTCAGGAAGCTTTCCATATCAAATATGGCCTGAGACTCCAAGTGGCAGGCAGGAAAGCATCTTCTAAAGCATCATCTGTCCCAACTCCTCAGTCCTGTTTTAAACAACAGTCTCAACTGAGCATTTCTGTCACAAGCAGCATGCAAAGTGACCAGCTGTACTGTTGCTTGCTGGTAAAGCAGCCAGTAGAGCTGATGGTTGACAAGGGAGGAAAGGAAAAACTCTTCAAAAATGCTATGGGCACAAAAAGTCTCAGTGATGTTTCTGTGGAAAGCTGAGCAAATTGAAAACCATCTAGACAATGACAAAAGGATTTGGTAGGAGGTATATTCACCCCCCTTCCCCAAACGGCTATGTTTTGTTTGCAGATGCCAATGAGGACAGATTTGTGTGCTCCCTTGCACTGTTTAGTGACTATGTGTGCTAACCAAAAAATGCTGCTTACATAGCTTCACATCAGCTAAGAAAATTCATTATATTTGTTACTGGGAAGTTTTACTTGCTGAGCAATGGGCCATACCCAAAATGCTGGACTGTACATCTAAGGAGGAGCTCTGAACATAGCTATTCAGACCCATTTTTTTCTTGCTTTGTCTTCCTCTACCCTCGTCCCTCAACACCAACTTAAATAAATATGCTAATGAAGAGTGAGCCTTTTCTACTCCAACGCTTTATACTCTTAGATTCACATTGTCTGATCCTCACCATTTGGCAGTAGTGCTTCCAAACTCAAGGCAGTTTTTATTATCTGTGTGAATGAGTCATTATGTTTCATTTACTCTGGTGACATTTTGGCTGACATGAGTATAATCCATTTTGGATCACCATATAAAAGGAATTTATACAAAATCCACATTTTAACTATTTGCCTGCTCTGGCATGAATTGGCATTGATTTTTCTTCGTGATCTCTGAAGTTCTTTTTATATGTCTGCAGAGAGTTGCATGTTAAAAAGGCAAAGAAAAAATAGTTTACCTAAAGAAAGATTTAGATAAATATTTCTGTATGTGTTTAAAACTAAAATTTTATACTGAAATATTTTACTGGGAGAAACAGAAGACATTTATTAAAACAGCAACACAGCCATAGCATCTGTGCTTTCCTCTGTTGATCATAAATGTCTGATTTAGGACTTGCTTCTTATCTTCTTATAAGGTCCATTGATTTTTTTCAGAAAATCAGTAACACACAAAATGACACTATTACCCAATATTTTAGAGTAATCAGAGTGACTACAGTATGATTCTAGCATGTCCACAGATTAGTTTACTAACAAGAAATACCATTACCATTTAAAGTGACAAATTAAATGCCAAGTTTCTTTACCATCTAGGCTTCTAAGGGATTTTGACAGAGGAGAGACAGAAGCAGAATTAACAAAAATGGACATCATAAATGGAAAATTTGCTGGTAATGGCAAAAAACTTCTCAGTCTTTCCAAATGGCAAAATCTACTAGAATAGGAAAGAAAACCTGAATTTTCTTCATAAACATGCCAGTCCATTCACCCATTCATCCAGCTACATAACTTGGTTTTGGAATGTACACATTCATTTGTTAAACACACTTCACTTGGCATTTCAGGTTGCAGGTTAACCTGAAATACAAATAATTTCATGGGAGTGAAAAAAAAATAAATCATGAAAATCAAGTTTTCTTGCTCGTTCTTCTATACACATCACCATCAGTAATGTAAAACCATCAGGTTTTGAGTTAGATTATTACTGATGGCTTGATTAGGGTGTATGAAGAAGAAAGAGAAGCTCTTCCTAGATTTACATGATTTAACAATTTGATCTTTCAAGAGCAAAGGCAGAGCAAAAGTTACTTACTCAGGTGCATAAAAGAGTGGTGATCAGTACTTGGTCTAATTTTCAATGTTAAAAGCAGCAATTAAATCTTGATCTAAAAATCCATGAGAAAAACCATGGAACTGGACAAGATTTTACAATCCATGAAAAGCAAAAGAACAAAGCTTTTTCTCTCGAAGCAGTCAGATGATCCTTTTTAGTACATAAGCAAAGAATTCACCTTTGTATCTATTGCGTGCATACACATCTTCATCATCTTCAAGGGGTGAATATCCTGATCCTACAACAGAAAATAGAGAAAAAAAAACTGCAGCAAGAAAGGAAATATAAATTGAGGATAAAAGAAAGTTTTGCAAAAAGACATGCAAGATTAGGATGCAATAATGTACACAATGCCATAAGCACAGGCTTCTCCAAAGCTCAGTTTCACAGCAGACCCAGTTTATAGTGAATTTAGAAGTAGCAAATTGATTTGATAATCAAGTGAAATAGTAAATCTCTCATTGCTCTTAGAGCTATGCTGTGCAATGCCATGTCACACGTTAAGTCACAGCTCCTCTGTTATGGAAAACCCATTTACCATGAAATTCATCTATTGAGTAGAGAGCTGTGCAGGTGAAGGGGCACATCAAAGGTTTCACTATAAAGTGGTTCCATAGTGTCAGTGGCTGTTAACAGCCATCAGGCCAAAACAGCAGAAATAAAATGTGCATAACTCAAGAACCCTCTTTTACGACCTGCATGATCTTCATACCAAGAACAAAAAATCATTGAGGTATGTTACCTGCAAACAAAAGTTACATTCAAATCAAAAACATAGCTTGGTATCAATCAGTCACCTGCATGATTCAAAATAAAGAGATAGTAGAGTTCTATACTTAAGAAAAAAACAAACCACAACTTATGCAACAGTTAAAAGCTTGAAATAAAGGTATAAACTGCTTTATAAAAACCAGAAATCATTTGGAGCACCAATTATCAATAAAACACAACAATCTGCAAGAAAGCCTTCAAAATATCCTCAAGAAACATTTTCAATCAGCAGCTTCAGAGCATGAATCAAGTCTAAATTCTACATAAGTCTTCTCCGAGAAGGGCCCTTACAGACTTTCCCTCTGAGATATCTTTCTTGAAACCCTTGCAGCAATAGGCAGGTACTAAGGAGACTCAGCAATGCTACAAGAGCTTCTCACGCATAGTATCTCAAAATACAGCTATGGGGACATTCCATCACATTTGCTGAGGTCTGAAACCACAGTCCTGTACAAGATTCTGCTTGAATTAAATAATTCAGGCACCAAAAAACCTAATTTCACATGCAAAGCACACCAATTGCAGAAATCAAATCCAGGAGATGTTATTGGCTAAGAAGATTTAGCACAGGGATTTAAAAAAAGCCACCAAAGCAACATTTGTCTCCCAAAAATTACCAGCAGCAGATACCACTTCTTATGAAAAACAAAATAAACTTGTTCAGAAACCAGTGAAACTTCACTTCTTACTCTAGCAGCCTCAGGAAAAACCAGGAGAGAAACACAGCCCACGTATCTGCTGCTTCTCCACCAGGTAACTTTAGTACATAGGGTCTGTCTATAGAAGGAGTGCCCACCACTGCATCAGTTGGGGCACTAATCACAGTGCTTGGGATGGCCTGAAGAAGAGACTCTGCATCTCCCATGGCCCTTCTCACCACGTTACTTGAGTGTTGGCCATAGCACCCGGACCTGCAACCAGCCTGCAGCACTCAGCAGCTTCTGGGAACTGCAGGGAAGTGGCAATGCCTGTACTCCATGTCACACCAACATCCTGACCCAATACTGCAGCTGTGTGAACCATTTAGACTCACAGATTCACAGAATCACAGATATTAGGGGTTGGAAGGGACCTAGAAGATCATCTAGTCCAACCCCCCTGCCTGAGCAGGATCACCTAGCACAAGTCACCCAGGAACAGATCCAGGCAGGTCTTAAGTGTCTCCAGAGATGGAGACTCCACAACCCCCCTGGGCAGCCTGTTCCAGAGCTCTGGCACCCTCACTGGGAAAAAGTTCTTCCTTGTGTTGACCCTAAACCTCTTGTGCTCCAATTTGCACCCATTGCCTCTCGTCCTGTCATTGGATTACATTGAGAAAAGTCTGGCTCCATCCTCTCTACACTCACCCTTAACATATTTATAAACATTAATGAGGTCCCCCCTCAGTCTCCTCTTCTCCAGGCTAAAGAGCCCCAGCTCTCTCAGCCTCTCCTCAGAAGGGAGATGCTCCATTCCCCTAATCATCTTGGTGGCCCTGCGTTGGACTCTCTCCAGCAAATCTCTGTCTTTTCTGAACTGGGGTGTCCAAAACTGGACACAGTACTCGAGGTGGGGTCTCACCAGTCTCCTGCAGAGAGAGCTTTGTTCACATGTACCATAAAAATAGCAAAACCCCACAATTTACCTTGGGCCTGAGTAAAAGCTTGGTTTTATCACCAGGAATCCTTCCTCCTACTGAGCTGGGACCTGATGGAGTGAACTTCCCAACGCCTTCCTCCCTGAAATTGAGGGCTTTATATATAGCATAGGCTTCCTAGCACTTTGGAGCCATTTCTCTGCATTTTTTTATATTTATGGTTGTGGTTGAATTTTTGATGCCTAAACACTGACATCTGAGAAAAGTCTCAACATAAATAATGTTAAACTTTGTTGCACTTGAAGTCTACCTGCATAACATAACACACAAGCTGTGATCATCAAGGGCTTCACGGAGACCTTGATATGTAAATAAATACCTCTCTAAGCACCAATTATTCTGTCAGAAATGGGTATACTCTTACCTAATTACTTTTTGAGGGTTATAAAACGGTTACCTTGGTAGTAACACACCAAATGTCAGTGTGCAATGACTTTAGCATTTAAGATTTGTAAACGTTAGACCTATGTGAGCTCTTACCTGTTTACCCTTCCTTAGACAAGAAATAATGAAATGTTTTTGAAAGTCTTCTAAATAAAAATGGCCTTGAAGAGTTATTCACTACTCTAGTGCTGAAATGAAACTGTTCAGAGTTTGACATCTCCTGTTCCCAGCTCATTTTTTAGTTGGATTTCTTTCCAAACAAGCAATGTTTTGTTGCTGTTAACATCCACAAGAAGTCTGGCTTGGGGAACCAAAGGAGAGATTGTTCTCATGCTGCCCTGGGAGGGTCCTGCTCCCACTTTCCCATAACCTTGTCTCAGAGAGCCCATCTTCCAACACTGGGTCTCAGTGGGGCCAGCAGAGCCTGTGCAAGCTGGGGGCACCAGGGCTGGTTTGAGCATCACTCACCAGCCTCAGGCAATTCCATGGAGAACCAACCTAATCCAGAGGGTAGTCCCTGAAGAGCTGGGCTGGCTCTGGGAGGATATGTAGCTACTACACCCAAGGTGTAGCAACCTCACCAGTGGCACCAAATTTCTTCCTATCTCCACACAAACAGGATGCCTGGAAATGGAGGTACCATCACTGAGGTATTAAAAAAAATGTGTAGATATGTCACTCAGGGACATAGTTTAGTGGTAGACTTGGCAGTGCTAGGTTAATGGTTGGACTCAGTGGTCTTAAAGGTCTTTTGCAATGTAAATGAGTCTATGACTATGAATTTACTTAAATATGTATTTCAGAAAAGATAATTTCCATTTTTTTTTAACACTGCTGGGAAATAGAGAACAAAACCAAATACACTGACCATCCATTTCCAATTTCAGCTGCATGGCAAATTTCAGAGGATAACCAAAAGAAAACAAAGAGAAAAAACCCCAACAAACAAATATCAAACCAAACACCAGTTTTAACAACTCTCTGTGAAGCATACAGGGAATCAATGCGAGTTAAATGAGCTTCTCTGCTAGTCTGCAGACAGGCTACCCTTGATACTGAGAGGAAAGGAAAGGCTTATTCCACATGCAATCTACCCTTCAAAACAGAGGAAAGCACTTGGAAATTCCTACAATATTCACACAGCTGATGAATTTAAGCATGTGTAAGAAGAGGATGACCAGTTTCCACCAATAAGTCTGTAGCATCTGGATTTAGTTCCTCTAAGGTTTTGCCTCAGAGTTTTACACTCCATGGTACCTGAAGCCATATCAAATATATGAACTGAAAGATCATAGAATGTTAGGGGTTGGAAGGGACCTAGAAGATCATCTAGTCCAGCCCCCCTGCCAGAGCAGGACCATGTGCAGCAGACTGTAGAGCTTCTTGCAGTATGTCAGGGCTAGGTTGCACTAAGACCTCAGATGACTGGAAGGTGTTCACGAGGTGACAGAAAAGGCACAAAAATTGTCACAACCTTCCCATTAGAGGGTTTACTTCTGTTCATAAATACACTTGTGCTCATTTTATGATGGCAGTAAAAACAGAAAGCCAGGTTTTCCATCTCAATCATTAGTGGTTGAACATTATGTCCCAGTTCTACAAAGCTCCTGTTTCAGTGCCATTTGCTTTAGTGGGATTTCCATATTTGTATAAAAACTGCCTGCACACTCGGGTGTTCTTGTGCATCTAGTCTTTAAGGCTTAAAAAAAACCCCAACTAACTGTTATTAATGAACAAGTTTAAACGTACTGAACCTAATGGCAACTGCTCATATTAAGCAGACTTCAGTGTGCATAGCAGCTCAAAGGTTATAATCTGCACTCCTCTTTCCCCAAAGGAAGTTCCCACTGGCCAAACCTCTTCTCAGTCCCCTGCTTGACTCAATCAGAAGTCGTAACTGTCTTTGCAATGCACAGGAAAGCAAGTTAAAGCACAGAAAACCAATTATCTCATACTCAGCAGGAGTTTTCCTGAACTGAGAACTAGAGGCTCTCAAGGGAGGCATGACATGTTTGTTCCTGAATCCAGCTCACTCATCCAGACCAAGCTAATAATCCTATATGCAGTTTAGTAGCCTAGTTAACTACCAGAGATGTTTAGAATTTTCCCTAGTTGTATTTATGGACATACACACAGATACAGCACAGATCTGATATTCCATACATGCCCACAAGTCCCACGCCACTCCAGCTTCTGTTCCTTGCAGATGTTAAGGTCTTTCAGGTGCAGAAAGTAATCCCATACCGAGAAGATACCCTCAGGGCTATACACAGATTAATTGACTGTGTCTCAGTATTGATTAATATGCAAACATCATGTTTTCAAGCACAGGTTTTAACTTGCTTCAAGAAAGATGCCTCATTCAAGATTCCATCAAAGAACAGTCCTTTCAAGGCATCACAATCAAAGCACAACTGAAGTGCAGAACAGAAAGCTTTAATTAGTAAGTTCAAAAGAGGTCAGAGATGGCTGAAGATTGCATATCAGCTTATTCTTTGTGAACTAAAACTGTCCAAAACCACTGAAATCACAAATCCAATTAGGAAAATGCAGGTACAGGTTCTTCTCCCAAAAGGCAATCTCTTCCCTCCTACCTTACCATTTATGACCCAGTGTGACTAAGAAGAAACTGCAGCTGACACCAAGCCATGAAGGTGTTTCAAAACAGATTAATTACACATGTTAAGGAAACCACCACTTTATGCATCAGCCAGCTAACAAATGAAAATTTGTTTCATGTGCTGGCAAACACCATGCAACAAAGAAAACATAACACCTGGTCTAAGGCATCCCATCATTTCAATGAAGTCACATATCCACAAGTAGGCAGCCATTCTCATGTAGTTTACTACATGTTCTATTTACTTTGGTTTATTTTTCCCTCTCCAGACTGCCGGTAAAAGTGGAAGATGTTCAACTAGCTCGGACTCTACCCAGGCAGAAGTCCTGTAAGACAGCAGCAAAGGGAAAAGTTGGCACACTTAAGGAGAGGGTACAAACACCTTCACCAATTTGTATAGTCCAAGGAAATTAGTAGAGTTGTAGGCTGCTCCCAGATATCTTGCTCCATTGCAAATGCATTTGCTTTTACCATAGTTGTGCATTCAGTATTATGATGAGCAGTGTATTTAAACACTCCTTGCAGTATACACAGATAAAATGACCAAAGGGTATTTTTAAAATACTATTCACTCAAAACTATAAAAAAATTAATAACCTTCATGAAAAAGGTGTCCTTATATTCAATGACAATCATAGAATCACAGAATGTTAGTGGTTGGAAGGGACCTAGAAGATCATCTAGTCCAACCCCCCTGCCTGAGCAGGGTCACCTAGACCAAGTCACCCAGGAACAGATCCAGGCGGGTCTTAAGTGTCTCCAGAGCAGGAGACTCCACAACCTCTCTGGGCAGCCCCTGCCAGGCTCTGGCACCCTCACTGGGAAAAAAGTTTTTCCTTGTGTTTACCCTAAACCTCTTGTGCTCCAACTGACTCCCATTGCCTCTTGTCCTGCCATTGGATGACACTGAGCAGAGTCTGGCTCCATCCTCCCTACACTCACCTTTAACATATTGATAGACATTGACTCGTGGGTGTATCCCATCAGGACCATAGACTTGTGGATGTCCAGTTTGCTCAACTGGTCTCTAACCCAAACCTCTTCAACTGAGGTAAAAACTTCCTCCCTCCAGAATTCCTCTGTGGTCTTGGAGACCACATCTCCAAGATGTGCTTTGATCCCACAGCACAGAACCACGGAAACCCCATGCTGGCAGTGAGCTCCCTCTAGGACTTTTCCCTTGTGTAACTTTCCTTTACCTTCTCTGCTTAAGTCACCAATAAAAAAAAAACAACAAAACCAAACCAGACCAACTTGTGACTCATTATCCTTAATTGGCTGAAGCAGAACTTCTCCCCAAGTTAGCTTCAACTTGTCAGTCTGCATTTTCTCATTAGTTATCTTTTTATGAATAAATATGACTGCAGCCCAGGAGAAGTCTGTCACAGCATAATTTACATCTCACCTCCACATAAGCATCTTCCTGTTAGAGAAAGTAAAACCATAAACATTGGTTTACAAAGTCCCTGCTTTAGAAAAAAAATATTTTATCCATGACACCTGCAAACACCCTGCAGAGACAAAACCATTAAGGGCTGTTGGTATTAATACTGGATGCCCTTCATGGAAGAAAAATAGAGACTTCTAAGGACTCCAAGACTACGGATGATTTACTAGTGCTTTGCAAGGGTAGCATGAAGGAGAAAAAAACAGGCATTGAACTGTGGAGGTACAGCTGAAGGAAAAACTCAGAACCATGTATGGCAGTCAGCAGGTCAAAAACTAAGCAAAGACTACAGAAAAACAGGTGAAAACAAAAAGAAAAAAGAGGATGCAGAGGAACTTTAATAGGAAACTAACCAATGATGGAAAAAAACCAATTGCAGTTAAGACTTGGGAGGTAGGAATTTAATTTGTTTCTGAAGGCTAGCCTCAAAACAAAAAGTATTTAGTAAGGAGTTTAAAAAGTGGTATAAAACAACTGATGAGAATTGGCTTGCTCATTTCCTTTAGAATATTGAATGTTAATCATATTCTAAGGTAGATTCAAAATTGTTCTTTTGCTACAGCCAGCATAAATATATTGCTGATTATATTTTAAAGGGACTTTTGAGATACTCCCTACAAATTTTGCTTAATGATCCCAGTGCACTTACGCCACATTTCCAGAATTACACCCTTCTCCTTCAGGAATGGAAGAAGGTGGTGAAAATCCACTGCAAACACCAGAAACAGTGGAGGTCACTGGAGCACCTAAACTGGGTCCCTAAAAGAAACCATCCTGGAGAGAAGAGGAAGACCTATATGGTCAATCCATAGGTTTTTCAAAATGAAGACAGAATGGAAATAGGATTTTTCCTAGTCCTTGTAATAAATACAGTGGGTTTCTCCTGTGGTAACTTGGTCCCAGCTTCTGCAGAGCCTCTGCAGTGCTCAACCAGGCAGCAAGCAACTCAGAGGAGCAGAAACCAGAAATGCATCCCTGAAAGTGCAGGGCAACAGAGATGGTGCCTATCTCTCTCCTCCTCCTGCTTGCACCACAGAATTACCAAATATCCAGCAGCACTCCTTTCCTTCTCCCTGTATATCCCATCATGCAAGGCCGAGAGCAGATACTGTGAGAGGCTGTGGCCAACACCTTATTCCTCAACAAGAAGGATGACATCTCCTTTAGTTCCTCAAAACACAGGTCCAACCCCAACCTCCTGACACCAGGACAGAGCACACTGGGAAGCAGCAGAGCTAAGCAAGGAAATACAATGCTTTGCTGCATTCGATGCAGCTGCTACCTAAGGATGGTCACGTTCTGTGTCCCTGTTGTTCAGGAGAGGCTGATGCCTAGCACTGATGAACAACATCTGGCAGGAATGACCAGCTCCAGCAAGCAAGCTGGCAGAAAGCTTCAAATTACAGAGGTCAGGCTTCACTTAACATAATTAGGATATAATCCTTTAATAGCCAGTTCTATGAATTTTAGTTGTCCACAAAGGCAGTTTAGTACTGAAAAACTGCTTGTTTCACAAATGTCCTGAAGATGGCAACTAGTGGCTCTCAGAAAGAACAAACCAAATTTATAGCAGAACAGACTTTTTTTTTTTTAATAACTGATTTATGGATTTGTCTGTATTCTTGTCACATCCAGTTTCTCAGAGTCAAAATATTAATGCCATTCTAAACTGAAGACACAGAGAAAAGATCAGTTCTTTTGTCTCATAAAGACAGGACAGGGATTCCATCATATTTCTCATTGTTTCCATCATATGGAAGAATCAAAGTCTGAAAACCCACACATGAGATTTCAGGGCTTGTCATTAAAAGCAGACTGACAACCTGCAAATCTGTCACACAGACTGGAGATGTGGATGTAAAAAGGGAGCGTGTCAAATGTGCTGCAACCAAATTAATACTACACACAAAAAGTACTAGGCTAGTAAGTATTCTCACAGAAAAATGAAACCATTACCTAATTTGTTACTAAGAATTAATACACTGTAAATAATGCGGAATTTAATCCAAAATCCCTCTGGAGGTCAAACACATGAGACATACTGCTCCACATAACACACCAGCCCCTCACCCACCAGGGCCCTGCCTTGGCCTCAGAGCCACCTTGTCCCTGAATTGGAACTGGTCCCCATCCCAAATCTGCTCTCTGCCTTCCAGCTGCTGGGGAAGGTCTCTGTCCTGCTGCCAGCCCTCACAGCAGCAGACCAGCCCTAATCCTGAAGTCTTTTATATAGAAAGGAGATATTTGAAAGCCTTTCTCCCCCCTTTTTTTTAATAATGGAAAAAATATAAATTCCACAGTTTTTTATGCATCTTAGCCAGGCACAAAGTTTCACAGAAAAAATAAATAAACAAAGAAGCAAGCAAACAAATAAATAAATAAATATAAAATCTCTTCAGCTGAGGAGCCTAAATAGGTTTAGGAAAAAGCTTTAATGATTTGGACCACCCAGACACAAACATCAAACTAACTGTTCAGGTTCCCTGATTTAGTGCTCTCACCTTTCATTTGCAAATCTGATCCTGTGCCATTTAAAAAAACAGTGAAAGATTTGACATGGATTTCCACAGAGGATAGACCAATTAACCACCAGAAGATCCACACATTGCCTACCTACAAAGGTGCCTTTGAATTTTGTTGATTTTTTAAATGATTTAAAGTTTCTCTTCTTTCTCATGAAATATTACTATGATATGCACAATGGCAAATACAGTGTACAGTCAGTTCCTCAGTGTGGTGTGTCCTGCATGCAGGAGACAATCCCCCACTGTTCATACATAGTCCTGTACTGGCCTTGTTACATCAAAGGAAACGCGATGCTACATTTAGCATCAACTGCTAGCAGAAGGCAAGGGGTTACACAAGCTGTGCACGGCAGCTACAGTCATTTACCTCTCATTGCTCTGCCCCTCTGCAGCTGACAGGCTCTTGGGCATCTCTTATTTGCAAAGGCAGCAGTTCAACAGCAGCCTGAGACAAGTCAACATTTGCCAGTAAGAAATCAGGCCAAGGGCAACCTCCAACAAGACCTGACAACAAACTCCCTAGGTCCAACTCCCTCACCCAGCTTGCTTTGAGAACACAACTCATTTTCTGGGAATAAGCAGCTATATTTCAGGCCATTTCAACCATCCCTTGACAACCCAGCACCTCAGCAAGAGGCTGTTACCAGGACTAGCCCATCAGCCAGCTCCCTGATGCAAAGCTTGCTCCAGCCTTCAGAAATTTTCAGCAGCTTGTTACAGGGCTGAGGCACTCTCATTGCAGGTGGCTGACAGCTAAAAGCCTGAAGGAGATGAAATCCTGTACAAACTTGTAAGCTGCTGTATACTGCAGAGCCTGCCAAGCCTTCCTCCTCCCCTGCTCACACAGAGTATCTCACTGCTGTGGCAGGGATTCCTCACAGCTCTTTCCGCAGTGGAAGCCAAAAGTGACTAGGAACTAAACAGGACAGTTTTCAAGGAACTGTTTAAGCAAATATAAGCTGAAACATAAATTGATGCATCAGGTCTCACAAGGGCTTAGCAGGAGGGTGATGAGGAGAAGAGCCTGCAGTTTGTTAAGCAGTACTGGTGTGCAGGGCTTTTCAGTTGAAGTTTATGTTGTGCAACAAATCACCTATGCAGGGATTAGGTCTTATTTATGTTTTCCTTCTGTGCACTTCTGTTACTATTTGTCAGTCCTATTTACCGTGGTGTGTTTATTTAAGACAGAACATTTCAGAGGGCACAGCTTCCTGTGAACTGGAACCCTAAGAACCATGAGGCTCCACACCAGGATTTGTCAAAGGCAGAAGAGTAAAGAGAGACCAGGGTTGTGCTTCAGAGGTGACATTCACACACTGCAAATAAATCAACAGGGCTTCAAATAGGGAAACATTTTAACTCCAATGGAGAATTAATTTTTATGTACAGATCCATTTTAGCAAATGGGCTTACTCTTCTGACAGGAAAAACAGCTATAAATCAATCATATTATCTTTCTGATGAGTTACAAGCTGCCTTCTATTGCATGCACTATGTGCTTTTTAATGTTATAGCTGAAATGTCTGAGTGATTTTATAAGTATGCAACATATTAAAGATCTTCCTACACGATGGCACACAAAAATATTGCAAAAGGATAATTTTCTATAAGAATAAAATAAAAAACCTTCCAGGGATGCCGTAGTGCATCTCTGCACTGTTACTGGTATCTAAGAGGCCTTAGAGCCATCCAAAGATACAGTTTAATATTCCTGGTTTTGACATTCGGTTGGAAAGTCACAGAATGCCAAACTGGAAGCAGTTATCTTAAAAAGAGAGCCAAAAAACAATTCAGGTGTTCACATTATTGAAAAAGATGTTGACAAGCTGTTACCCAGTTAATCACTGAAAGCTTCGAGTGTGTTGGTAGAAATAGCAGCATTGCTGGTATTTATACAGAAGTTGTCATCCCTTATTACAGAACTACTCATAATTTGATGCATTTGACTGGAAATCTCCTTAAACACGAAGAGAGTTTACTGTTACAGTTGTCTCCCATTTCTCCCAGATATACATTTCCTTTCTCATTACAATAAATGCCAAGTACAAATGAGAAGCTCCAAATGTGGCTGATACCTACCAAAACAGAAACACAGTCAGAAACTAACTGAAGCAGTAATGATGGCAATGGAAAGACCAGACAGATGAGCACACAGCTATTCCCAGAACCACAATCAGGCACAGGTCACTCCTTTTCAGCTTTAAAGAGACCCAAAAATGGTAGAAGTTGAAGGAAACTATCTATCAGAAGCCTTCACAAAACTCACCTTCAGCATGTCAACCCTTTTTTCCTTACTACAATGATAAGAAGGGTCTCCCCTGTCAGCACAGGACACTCACATCCTTTCCATTCCCAGAAAGGTATGGGAAAGACCTTTTTATTATTTGTTGGGTTGGTTCTTTTATTTAAACATTTCACTGGCGCTGTCACTCAGCGCCAGGAGTACTGCTTCTGGTATCTGCCTCTGGGCAGCTTAGCACAGTGAATGTCTCCAAGCAAACATGTTTTTAATCTTCAAGAATAGCTGGATAGCAGCATGTTAATTTTGGCCCATTTTACTTACCATTGACACAGTATAACTAGAGAGCCCCAGTGGATGGACTCAAGACAGGCAGATTTGAATCAAGTAATTATTTTTAACTGCATTGCCCTCAAGTTGACAGCTCTATAGAGAAGAGCAATTGGCACAGGCTTATAACTTAACTCTGAGGCAGGAGCTGGAGCAGCATGTCCTTCCATCTGGCTACTCAGCCTGATGAAAAACTTCTGAGGGACAGCAGGATGAACCACAGACCCTAGCAGGTTAAAACTCTCACGGTACAGCTTCAAAGGAGCCAGCCTTTGCCCAGTGACTCGTTGCCAGCCCACACTGGTTAAGTGTAGGCTTTGGGTAAACCATGCAGCATGACAAGGCACTGCTGGAGAAGCCTGAAGACATAACTTCTTTCAAACTGCAATGCTATTCTTAGTGGATATATGTACAACATGTCTAAATCCAGCACTGCAAATGGCAATGGCATTTCCTGAAAAGAATAAGAGGGTGAGAAGTAGAAAAGAATAAAATCAGATGGCTTTAATCGCACTGTTCAAATTGTAAGAAAACCTATTCATAGAGTTATGACAAATTATAAATTTTAAACAAGTGGAAAAAAAGGGGCTTCTTTCTGTAGTGACATCACAGTAGTTTCAGAATCTTCAAAATAAGCTTTCCTTATAACTCAGGCTTCTAAATAATCCAAATTGCATATGTGGAATATTCTCATATATGCATATTTTTGCCACACTACAAGATCTGGAGCAAAATACAGCAGTAACATAAGATGTGTTATGTATTTTCCTGTGATGAAGCTGCAGAACTTTCTTCTGTGCCTCTGAATGACATGGCTGCATGTCACAATTCAAAGGCTACACAAATCAAGGACATATATACACACATATGTTGATATTTACTCAGCAGCTTTGAAATAAATGAATGCAATAAAAAAAATCTTTATGATACACATCTTGCACATTTTGCTTGTGTGGGTTTTTTCCCCCTTGAAAATAGCTCATAATGACCTGTCTCACAGGAGCAACCCATTGCATGCATAATTTCAAGCACTCCTTTCTGAGCTCTAGGCACTGAGCTCTAGAGCAAGCAAAACTTGGTATCTCAGCAGTTAAACTAAACCCCACTCCTGTCATCTGTTCTCAGATTAAGACACAGTTTCATTGAGTAAGCAAAAAGTGTGAAGTTACACACATGGTATCTGCTCAAATGGCAAAAACCTTTGCCAAAAATGCCTGACTGCCTCCAGCCAGAGTTAGAGGATGGCAGAGGCTCAGCAGGCTGGCATGGCTGGAGGTGTTTCCCTCTCCCAGTCTGTAATTTGCCCTGCACACTGCTGGGAGGGGACGGCAGCTCTTCCAGCTACTGAGCTAAGGTTGGACAGCTGAAGCCAAGGCAGTGAACACCCACAGACCAGCTGAAAGAGACAGCACCACCTAAAGTAACTGAGTCCTACCTTACTTCACACCAAATAGCATGAGAGGATAAAAGAAGACATCATAGATAAATTTATGTGAGCCACATTCTGATTTGGCCTCAGCAGAGGGCTTCCTTCTGCTCAGAGGCTTGCAGCAACCCACTGTGAGATCACACACGAAGCCACCACATCACTCACACCCAGGGGCAGTCAAGAAAGCCTTGAAGTCAAGACCCAAGTTAAAAAACACAAGCAGTACAATAGAAAACAACTGTAAACTGCCACATGGGTGAGAGAAGAGGGAACTTTTCCAGCAGTGCAAACCAGAAACAAGAGTAGGTTTGGGCAAAAGCCATTTTGGAAATCTCTCCTGTACTGCAGACACGCCAGGGCCCAGAGCTGGGTCCTGTCACATTAGCACCTGAACAAACAGGGATCAAAGCAAGGGGGCCTGCCCAAAGTCTTATGAGCCAGAAGGCAGGCTGCACAGATGGGAAGGAGGAAGCCCAGAACAGCAGAGGAGAGGATCCTGACGAGCAAAGTGTGGCAAAGTGTGTGCAAAGTGTGGCAAAACCAGGCCACACTTTCTAACACTTCCTGGAGGGAAAGCACAACTCCTGAAAGTAACCAAAAAATAAGAGATGCTGCTCTTGAGAAGGATATGAAGGAACACAGAGTAGCTGCTTTTGCAAGGTAGCATCTGCTAATGCTAGAGAAGAAAGCATAAAAATAGAACTAAAAATAAAAATTAGGAGTTGGTGATGAAGGCCAGCCAGCAAAACCGGGGAACTGCAGCACAGCCAGTCCAGTAAATTTTGTTTAGGAAACAAGAAAAAAATCTATGAGCAACACTTTTTCCTCAAGTAAGCCTTTTAGCAGAAAAGTTTCATTTTAACAGTAGTCTAGCATGAAGGCATTTTGACAGACTCAGTTTGGCATTCTGGTAGAGGGCTCTTAATGTGCTTCCATGCTAAACACATTCTCCATCTTCACAGGACTGAGGACAGGGGATGTAATTTTAGACATTTCTCACAGGGAAAATCCCTGCAGCTGCCAAGAAACACCAGTTAGAGATAACAGTGGCCAGAGAAGGGATTTCTTATCATCCTGATGTGCCACTTGACAGAGCTTTACTCTCCAAGTTACTGCTCCTTCTATACTTCTGTGCATTATGTAGGTGGCAAAGACACCATTTATTTCCTCAAGCCTAACACAATCTTGTCAAGATTGGTCACGCAAACCAAAGAAAGATATTGGCAAAACTGAGTTTCCCATATATATTAACTCGGGGAAATTTAATTTATTTCCAGGGGTCTCTCAAGCAATATAAAATTCCTTTCTCTCATCATGTAAAGACATGTCCAGTGACAAGCTGAGTGGTTTCAGACTCTGGCACAGCTCCAAAGTGGCGATTTCAAGTTACAGGAAAGATCAGAGTTGTTGAAGTTAAAACCTGTAATACAGAGTCACTTTGAAGGTACTGCAGAATAAATTTTCAATTTGAACAACCTTAACAGTGCTCCTTTAAGTATAATCAATAGTTAGAACCAGTGGCAGAGAAGCACCAACCAGCCACATTCTGTCTGCTCTGCTGTTCATTCACTGTACTATAAAAATTTAAGAGAGTGCCATGTGAAATGGATGATCCCCACCACACCATAACTTTTAACATATATAATAAATTGAAATGGCAAAATAAAAATAACAACAAACATTTCAGAAGGAGAAAAATTAGCCAAGTATTTAGACGAATATGTAATCTGCTACCCCAGATGGGGAAAAAACCATTAGTCCTTTCAGAAGCTTCTCAGAAATACCATGAAAGACACAAAGACTGACAATATTAAATTGCAATCTGTATTACAACACATTATACAATACATGAAGTATTAGATTTCTGATACACTTTTCAGACAGAAGATTAGTAGCATGATGGGGGTGGAGGCAGGGAGGGAGGGGAGTGTTGGTGTTTGCCTTTTCATTGCTCTCAGCTCTGAACAATCTCACTAGTGGACTGGAGCCCCATTCCTTGGAAACAGTCTTTCCCAACAAAGATGGTCTTGGGACTCTTATACCACCTAATCTCACATATGGCAGCATAATACAGGTCTCACTGCATTAGTATCTAAAATTTAAGTATATTTTTATACACCTTATAAGTGACAAGAGACCCTAGTTAATGCCTTAACCAATTATTTCAGTCGCCTCTCCAAGATGGTCTGCCTGAAGTAACTGAATTGTAAGAAATCCCAACATGGAGTCAAAACCCACAGGAATACAGGATTCAGCATTTGTGTCTGTATAACACATCCACACAAATGGTGCTCCTCAAACACTGTCTGGCCTTCAATCAATTCAATGGTTATCAAGATACCTCACAAGGCAGGCTGAACTCCATGCCCATCTCCAAACTCCATTTTTCCTGGAAATCAGTGGACAGAAGTACCTAAGCAATAGGCTTTTTACCCAGGCATGTCCAATGGGGACAAAGGAAACATAAGTAAGTCTATGCAACTCCCCTATGGTTATATATCATACATGTAAGGAGTTTGAATTTTCAACCTAGTGGCTTATTTGACTGAATGCGGATGCAACAGCAAGCCAACACTTGTTCTCCCTCATCAGACATAAATCTCACCCCATTGATACCCACCCCACTTGTACTTCTACAGTGGGAAGAAAAAAAAACCAAGCCAAAATAAGTATTTCAGTAATGTTCCCATGTATTTACAACTATGGCAAAACGTACCTCAACATTACCAAATTATTTTAACAACTACTATTTTTGATATTCCAAGGTATAAACTCATTCCTGTTTTTCACAGAGGACATGATTACCTCATTACTTAAGGACCACTCAGAAAGAAATGTAGTGCTTTGATAATGCTGAAAGCCATGAGGAGTTATCAGTAGGGAATTACCTCATGAAGATGGCCCACTTCAATGTGAGAAAATATGAAAACAGCATCAATGGATGAGTCAACATTGACTGATATAAACGTATCTGTTGCACTTGAGGTCCCTTGAGAATGTCATTTCTATCAGGCTTCTCTAGTGCTGCAGGTCTTACTCATTCATAGCCAACCATCCAGCTTACTTAGAGGAAGCACAACAAAGTTTGGACAAAGCTGTAGTTTAGGACATACATGTCTGCTTATTTCACGTGCTGGTTTTTGTCTTGTACTTGGATTGCAAGTGATCTGAGGGCAGCCACTGCACTTCTGCTCTGAGCCTGGCCATCATGCACATCATCGAGGTCTGCATCCACCACAAGCTGGCCAACAAGTGCCCTCAGTTCCAGGGGATCAGTGCACGCAGAATAAGCACCCAGGTGGATCCTGTATGTACTTCTACACCAATTGTCACCTAAGATTAACAGGCACAGAGTAAGCTGTATTTAAAGAAAAACAAGCCAAAAAACCTCAGCTGACACAATGGGCCCCACCCTTGGCAATGCAGAACACCAGCTGCTCAGGGGCCTGGAGACTATTGCTTGACCTTTTTGCAGCTTGGTCTGGTGGACGGGAGCTCTGAGTGGGAATCACATTATTAACTGCTATGCCAGATTTTTTACCTGCCATATGACTCTAAGTAATCTTAAACATTTACTTCCCTCACTTTTGTCCTCCCATCCTTTGTCTGTTTACTGTATAAACTCCACTGGGCAAGGACTGCCTTTCTCTGAACTGCTGCAACTCAAAAATCTCATCCCATGGCTCTGCAACAAAACTTTGAGAAGAGCTACCCCTTCCACAACCAGACTTACACCTGTTCTTATTTAACCCAAATATATACATATGTTTACAAGCATACCATATGTATATTTCCGTTTTCATGTAATTGACTCTCATACAAGTTTTGAAAATAGTTCTGTAATACTACAAAGTCTTTCAGTGTTTTTAATGGCATCTCTCTCAAGGTTCACAATCCCTTCACACCAAGATCCTGTTTCCATGTGCAGTCTTTTTTTAATTCAGTATAACCACTTCCCATTCATTTTATCATAGATGAGCTTTTTCTTTCATCTGTCTACTGAAAATGTATAGACATGATTTGATCCATCTTGATTTGATCTCCACATACACATAACACTGAATGTATGCATGTATGTACAGCTGCACCCTCACCTGGCATTACTGGATGGTCAGCAGTGCTCTGCCCGAGCCCAACAGGGTAAGGACCTATCTACACTGTCTTTTCTCAGCTCAGAAAACGAGAAAAGATAGGAGGAACTCTGGGGAAGAGTAGAAGAACCTGATGAGAAAGAGTCACTGAAGAGTTCAAAGTTTAGTGAAGAGTTTTTAAACTTATCTGAACTTCCAGAAGGTGCATCTCTCCCATTTTCTCACATTGTTCTCACACGATCAGACTTATCTCAAGGTGGTACTGAGAGATTTCATCAGGGCATCACATGGAATAATGTAAAAAGATCACGGGCATCCTTTCAAGATTCAAAACTCCAGTTACAGGTAATACAGCAACTGCTTCAAATACTTTTAGTATTTTAAGAATTCAAGTCTTTTTCAGCTTCTATCATGCCAAAGAGATAGTTAATTCAATGACATTTTCACAGGCAGAATGCTGTCTTGATACTGCCTACCATGAAAAACTGTCTGCATAACTCTATTTATGGCATGTACATTATTTCTATGTAGTGTGGCAATCACCATAGTCTTTGAGTTACATAGCACCAATGTTCTACACTAAAAACTTCCCTATTACTACATTACAAATTCAGGAGTTAACCAGACTAATTCTGATGTCTAGGTAAGAATCTGCTACTGAAAAAAAAGCATTTTGTATGAATCCAAAAGAGAGCATTTGGCTTTTTCTACAAAACAGTCTGTCAACTTCCTCTTAACGGTTCACTAAAGCACGTATCATCTATAGTCAGAGAACCACATGCATCCTATGGAGATTTCTGGAAGAAGTTTAGCTATTTTATTTTACTTGATAGCATTCTTTACCTAATGGGCAGAGTTACATAGCAAAGCAGCACTGTTAAAAGAAAAATTTCTACTTACAGTTTCACTAGATTTCATATTGAGAATAAAGATTTGAAAAACCACCACACTTTCCCTACAAAACAAAATAGAATAAAAAAAAACCCACCAGCAAAAGAAATAGAACATGAAACCTTAACTTTATATTAGGGTTTACAAGCACAGCTGCTGATGATTTAAGCTCTTTGGAGCTTTTGACACTAAGCATAAGAATAAAATTGAACTTTCAAATGAATTAAAGCTGAAACAAGCAGGCTATTGTGCAGGCAGCTTGAAGATTAAATGCAAAAACTGGATTTTTTAGACTGGAGAAGTTACATTTGGCCTTCTAGGAAGAAAGAGGACAGGATATTAGCATCCTCTACAAAGTAATTGAAGACTAACATTCACATGAACCACAAATAAAAACATTCAATCATCTTCCTAAGAAAACAGAGTTTGGCAGTGCAATAGTCCTCAGAGAAATGCCAAGACAGAAACTTCCCTTGTGTTGTTGATTCAGCAACTGATGTATCCAATACCTTAGTGTTTTGTAAACTAAAAGCATAAACGTGTGTTCCACCATCTTTTGTTTTGGAAAGAAGCCATCTGAAACAGGCCAACAAAAACAAGAAAAGCTAACTTCAACTCACAAATACCATCATTATGCCATTTTATGTCCCTCCATGGGCAGAACTCTGTCTTAAGCAGGAATAGGTTCCGAATACAAAAATAAACCCCAACAAACCAGGATATCTGTGCACATGGCTGTGAATCGTATTAAGCACCTTTCTCACCTGTTCACCGACTCCCTTCACTGTCAAGCTACAGCAACCCACTTCTGCTTGAAGCAATACACACTTAATTTGAAGGCTCTGTTCTGACCACAAATTTTAATTGACTACACCTGTTAAACCACCACAGCATGCTGGTTTACACTGGCTTTGCCTGCAACATCCACCAAGTCAATAATGTTTAATGTGACAAGATGCAGCTGCTAGAAAAGAACAGGCAGACCCACAAGCTTTTTTCCTTTGGCCAGGGAAATGGACCTTAATTTGAGTTTAATTAAAATTTTGCTAAGCAAATAATTAAGAAGTGAACTAGTAAAAGCATACTTTTTTGGTGGTGTTGGCTAGTTTTGGATTTTTATTTTTTTTTTAATTAATAGAAGTGTAATAACCCACTTAATTATAAACTGAGATGAACTTTCAGTGCATACAGTCACACATGGGCAACTTAAATTGGTTTAAGGCTAGTAAGTGCCAAGGTCCTGGAGCCAGAGCTGGTAGATCAGACATATAACAATCCCTCCCCCCCTCTTTACAATTCAGGATAACACAGAACCCCTATTCAACTTAAATAGCTTCGAGTGGGTGTCTTCTGCTTTCTCAGTCCTTCGTAAACGTGCCAGGATAACGGCACCGAGATGCAAATACGCCGCTCACTGTAAAAACGCGATGGGCTGCCACCAACCTGCGCTCCGCATGTTTCAACCCAAAACAGATAAAAGTTTTAATCGTGCCTAATAACGCGGGTCTCTAAAACAAGAGTGGGGCTTCATTTAAGCCGACAGCCGTCCCAGGACGAGCCAAGGGAAGGAGGTCAGCGGATAAGACAAAGCTCTCCGGGCGGGGAGTAAGCAGCAAGAGGCCCCTCTCACCCCAGGACTCCTCAGGGCTACCGGGGCACCGCGGCGCTCCCTCCGCACCCACCCCCACCAGCCCGCCGCCCCTAGCGGCGCCCCGGGCCGAGGAGCGGCCGCGGGCGGGCAGCTGCCCCCTGCCTGGAAGGGGAGGCGACTCTGCCGCCGCGCCCCCGGCTGCTGCCTCGCCGCGGGGGAACCCCCGACCCCCGCCGCCCCCTTCCCTACCCTCGTACGCCAGGCTGGAGCAGGCGCCCAGGGCGAGCAGCGCAGCGAGGCGCAGCGAGCAGCTCCCCATGCTGCTCGGCGACGGCGGCCCTTCTCGGCTGAGGGCTGCGCGGCAAAGGGGCAGGCAGAGGAGGAGGAGTGGGACGGAGACATTCTCCGAGAGGGCTCCCGGGCGCCGCCGGAGACTCCTCCCTCCCGCCGCCGCCGCTCGGGTCGGCCGCCTGCTCCGCCCTGCTTTCCTCCCGCCGGCACCGGCGGCGGGCTGGAAGGGGCTTAGGCGTTAGGGAAAGACGCGGTGACCCCTTGCCCCCCGATCCCCCCGGGCTCCGATGTGGGCGTGCCCCACTCCTCTTGCCCTACGAGGGTCTTCTCCCGCCCTCGGGCACAGCTCCCCTCCGACGTGGCCTCCAGGAATCGCCCGGCAGCGCCCTGGCCCGGCCAGAGCTTTGGCGTTTTCCGCCCGGTGTGTGTCCCGGGGGTCCTTCGTCCTGGTTCCTTGACCTGCTGCGGTGTCCCGACCCCAGCTAGGGCACTGAGCTGCCCCGGACGCCTTCCCCTCCACAGCGGGGAGGGAGCCAGCCCTGGCTGCGCCCCCTCGCCTTTGCCAGCCTGGGGAGGAAGGGCCGTGCTCTCTCAAGTCCCATCTCTGCAATGTGGGACCTCGCTGGGAAAGCCCGGGGCTCACATCTCATCCAGAGTGGCAGTGGCTGCCGATGCAAACCTGCAGTGTCTAGCAGCCAGCAGTGCAGGGGCACAGCCTATGCTCTCCAAGCTGAACAGCTCTGGATGCTCAGCAATTTGCAGATTACCCCAAAGTGTTCAAAATTCATGAGTCAGATACTAGTCATGAGATTAAGAATAAAAAGTTTGAAGTGTTCACTTTTCACATTAACTTTTTGAGCTGCTGGGGTATTGCAGGGTCACATTTTCAGGCTTTCTTCCATAACCACAAAGACACAGGGGTTTCTTTTCCATCTTGCAGATGAAAGCAAATTCCCCAATCACTCAGCCTACGGAAGCGAGGGCTTCAGGCAGAGCATCAAATGTTCCAACACTTCTGATTTAAGTTTGAGATCTGTCAGCCCTGCAGCTCAACTGCAGCTAAACTTGGATTTCTTTATTTCACTTTCCACTTAGAGGTAGCATCTAATGTGCTTTATAAGCTGCTTGAAGGTGCAGGAAAGCACCAGCTCCAGTTAACACACTGCCTGTGAGGAGTCTGCATGCTGAGTCAGCAAGGGGGAGAAGTCCCAGAGGAGTCCGAGGGTCCCACCTGTGTGCTGTGCTATTTGCAGCAAAGCAGAAAGAGGGATATCCTAAGTCCAAAACACTGACCTTCATTTAGACATTCTCCCTAAAAATATGGCTATGCTCGTATGGTAGCACTGTCCAAGAAGCTGCTGCCAGGGGAGGTTTTAATGAAGCTGCAGCTTCTTCCCCAGCTGTCCCAATGCTGTCCAAACCATAGGGGTCACAGCCCCTCTCTTGGGTAGTTTTTTCTACCTAGTTTGCATTTAAAAGCGCATTGGCACCGTATAGAAACTTGGTGAACAACCCTCCTTGCCTGGTTAGCCTGCCTGTGTGAAGCTGTCGGCAGTAGGAGGTGCAATTGGCCAGCGGCTGCTGTGGTGCCCACATTAATGCAGTCATGCAGCCCATCCACGAGGTTTTAAACGGCTTTGGTGTTTCACAGGAGCAATTCCACCCATTTGAACACCTGACACGGGTGTTTTCAGGTGGGTTTTCACAATGTCTTGCCTGTCAACTGTACAGCTTCCTACGTGCATGGCCCATGAGCTCCCCCAGGATGCTAGTTTTCCCCTAGCATCCAGTGCTCTAGCTGCCATAAGAAAGGTGAGAGATTTAAAAGTTTACACAGTCTGCAAGTTACAGCTCAAATGTAAATGCAAGTGCAAGCGTAACCAGCAGTGTGAATGTGCCCTTCAGGGGTTGTTTGAAGTTAGCCTTGTCAACAGGGCAGTACTGAGGTGGGCATTCATGTAGATGCAAGCTGGCTCTGGAATTTCTCTGTGCAATGTAACCCTTATTCTATGTCCTTGTTAGAATGAGAGTTATGTGAAATCACCCAAAAGGCTGGGGCTTAAAAGACATGAGGAATGTTTTCAGTTTGTACTACAAATCAGATTTTTTGTAAAGTAGTTAATTCTTAAGGGACCGTTAAAGAGAATAAAGCATTTAAATCTGGGAATGTATTAAACAAACATCACATTTATTTAATTTGAAAGTATAGTTGTATAGTCCTGATCATTTTTTCCCCACAGTTCAGCTTTCAATTCATAGAAATAAAATCTAAATATTGAAGCTTGTGGCTATCTGGAGTTCCAGGCACCACTGGCATTACACAAGAAATAACCAGTGTGCCTTTCATTGGAGATTCAGTTTTTGACTGTTCAGAGGTAAATTAAAACTTTCAAAACTGAAATTAAGCAACAGTGTGTGAGGATGTCTTAGATGAATAAACAATAAGACCATGCTCTTGGAGATTTAAAAATATATTCTTATTATGACAAGGAGTTAATTTAAGCACATAATTTATCTTTCATGCTTTTTTTAACAGCAGTTCAGAAGTATAATTTTATTAGTCTGTACCAGAATAGTTGTAACTTAACTACAGTTAGAGTCATAATAAAAATACAATTTTTTATGGAGGGGCAAAATCAAAGTACAGTTTTTAATGTTTAACAATCTAAAAATTTTTCTTCAAATAGTAAAAGAATGATAAGAAAAAAACAAACCAAAACAACTAACAAAACAACCCAACAACCCAGCTGTGGGTAATTAAGTTTTGGAAGTCCCAGCTAAGGGTTTGATTAGTCATGATAAGAGGATGACAAACTGGGGGTGTAATCCAAACTACACAGCAATTTTAGCCCAATGAATATTCTAACTGAATGAGAATGCTCCAATAAGTAAAGTTACTCATGTAAACATCTGCAGAAATGGAGTCCTACAATAATTTTTGAAATGCAATTTTTCTGCACAATTCTTACAATTCTTGAAGTTTATTAATTATTTGCTCATGACTTTCAGTGACAGCAACAATTAGAAATACTTACTTGTTGCTCAGTAATCAGACCCTCCTTCCAGCTGCTTGTAACTGCCACCTCCCAAGGCCAGATTTTTCCCTCTGGATGTCATCCTGTTGTACATGAACTTTGCTGGGACCCTGGTCCCTGTTAGCATCCCACTCTAGGGGTGGTCCAGGTGCTTGCAGGCTGGTGGGGTGCTCCTCCAGAACTGGGACATTTCTGAGGCCCTGACCTAGAGTCCAGGAGAGGGAGACTCAAACTGAAGCAAAGATTGGGATTGACCTGTGGCGATAAAGGGTGGGAAGAGATGCTGTGCTGTAGGCACTGCTGTGGTGAGGAGCTTGAGGTGCCAAGAGGAAAAAATATTCATGTTTTCTAATAGAAAGATGGTTTTCCTAAGATGACAGACAGGAGAAAAACACCAGAGGCCAGACTACAAGAGGTCATCAACAGCTACAAGTATCAGGATGTAGGCCATGGAAAACTTTTCTATATGCTTAAATAATAATGATCAAAGAGTTTCTCATATGAAACAACAATCTTAAGTTATATCCAAATAATCTTATTTCTTAGGTCAGATCTAAACCTTAATGGCACAATGCCTGACAAAAATACCAAAGAATATACTGCACTGGCTGTAGAAGAATATTTAAGGGAAATTAGATGTTTTTCAGGGCAGAACTGTCTGTCTGTGTGCTCCTCTGTACACTTATGTGGCCTCATGCCCTCCCTTCCAGCAATGGTGTAACTAACTTGCCCTCAATTTCTCCACTACCAAAAACCTTGCTATGGAAATTTTCAACATAAAAGTTCAGGTCAGACACATATGTAAGATATACCTAACATAAGTGTGTAGCAAAACTTTCAGAACCCCAGTTGCCTTTTCCCCCTTCCATCTGGAGGGGTGTACATGTCCACTCACAGAGTGTCTTAGGCAGCCAGCAAACCAGAAATCTTTTGAGGAAGACAACATTGCTTCCTTAGATACAGACTGATGCATAAGTGTGTGGTTTATCAGCAGATACATAGCTTAATAAATATGCCAGAGAACAAAACTCTCCATATTTTTAACTTTTAAAAAGCTGTTAACATCTCTTAAAATCCCATTAGTATCTCTTTGGCTTTTCATGAGTGTGATTTGGAACAGCTGTGTCAAAACTGTTTCAACATCAAATGAGAATGGTCTTGAAAGATTTCTTTGTGTACAAATAAAAGGACAACAGTTTAGCCAGATTTAGATATTGCAATGGCTTTGTTGAGTCAATATTATCCGGTGTCCCCCCCAAAAAATAATACTTGGTAACTATATAGTGTGATTAAAATGTAATTCTAGAACAGTTTTGGAAGGCAAAGAGGTGTGAATTTTGAGAATTTTGTGGTATTTATTCTTTTTACTTCAACTACCCTACTGTAAACAGAATGACTTAAAATTTTCTCCAGGGACAAAGTTTGGACATCGTTTGCATATTATACAACTATTTCCTGGAAGAAAAAAGAAAAAGTTTCACGAAGTTCATTTGATATATTACCATTATCTTTGGTTATATAAAGTACTATCTGAACAGCATGTTCTCTCTTTTTCTACTTCAGTCATTACAACTTGCATCAGAACAGTAGCTGCACAAATTAATTAACTGGAGCATCTCTCTTATGAGAAAAGATGAGAAGCCTGTGGCTGTTTAGCCTGGAGAAGATTGAGATGGGATCTTATCAATGCTTATAGATATCTAAAGGGTGGGTGTCAAGAGAATGGGGCCAGTCGCTTTTCAGTGGTGCCCAGTTATAGGACAAGGGGCAATGGGCACAAAGTGGAACAGAGGAAGTTTCACCTAAACATGATGAAAAGCATCTTTATTGTGAGGGTGGCAAAGCACTGGAACAGGCTGTCCACAGAGGTTGTGGAGTCTCCTTCTCTGGATACTTTCTCAAAACCTGCCTGGGTGCATTCCTGGGCAACCTGCTCTAGTTGAGCCTGGTGGTTGGACTAGATTATCAATGGGGACTGGACTAGATGATCTCCAGAGGTCCTTTCCAACCTCTGACATTCTGTGATTCTGTGAATCCCGTTCTTCCCAGAAAAAAGTAAACATGTGCATATGGATGAAATGAACATTTCAGGTCAGGTACATTTTGGATCATTTATATACATACACACATATGTCTATATATCCATGTATCTTTGTATATATATATACACATAT
>VYZU01084968.1:1025-13134 GCA_013401355.1 Ceyx cyanopectus
CACAGACACTGAGTGAAAAAAATGAGGTAAATTTATGTGAGTTAACTCATCAACTAGAATAATTTCTTAAATTTTAAGTATAGACATAGCCATCTATTTATTTTCACAGTCTTTGTTTAACATCTAAGGATAACAATCTTGGAACCCGTATTCATGAAAGCTGTAAAAAAATATTAAAAAAAAATGAAAAACTTAATAAAAACCTGAATGTTAGTATTTTAAACAAGAAAGAAGAGACCTCAACTGATAAACTATGATAAACATACACATAGAAATTTCATGAAAATAAAGCATAGCTTACAATTTGTAAAAAAAATAAAAATCTGAATTAATCCATATCTTTAGTAACCACAAAACTGATCTAGAAGAAACCACACACACACATGCAGAGGATGATGATTTAACACCTGGGATTGTCAGAAGAAATATCCTGCCATTTCCAATCAAATTTAGCCTGCGTATTATGGTGAAATTCTGTAACAAAAACCCAAAGAAGCTGTCATAGCATCTAATGCCTTTCTTACTTTCAGAATCCCCTCTGGAATAATAATTACATCACTGAATCTGTACTAATGTCTCTCTGCTTTGCCTGCTCCCACTGTTGTGCCTCCACTGTTAGATGTCGTGGGTGATTTATGCCAGGCATCTCTACTGCTCTGTGCTGCATTGGTAGCTGCACATTTCCATATGGATGGCTATCCTGTGGTTTCTGGCACTGCTCCCAGGCCCTGCTGAATTCCAGGCCATTTTCATACTAGATTGCAAGGTGTGTTCAGGAGGCCAGGGGAATTGTGGGGCTGGGAATCAATTGATTGTAATTGACTTCTGCTGTATCTCACAACTCATGTGAGTGATCCAACGGTGTGCCCACAGCCAAAGCACATACACCTGGGTGATTTTTCCCCATAGGATTTGTGGGGATAAGCAGAAATGAATATCATAACCATGTACCTGAAAACAGCTATTAGGAGAAATTTTTCAGATCTTGCAAAGTTCATTGACTTTTAGGAAGTTGTAAAGTAAGTTCCCTTGTTAAGAGTAGGAAAACCAATGGAATCAGTCATTTATGTTGTATTGAAATGACATCTGTCTGCTTGAAAATCTTGGGTTTTTTAAAGGCTTAATGAAAAATGTAGGCTAGCTTTGGACTAGGACTGGCATTCATCCATAATGGTAAACAACTATTATTTTTAATACTCCTGCTATGTTCTTTTTTTCTAGAAATATTATTTGTTAATGTGTTTGAACCACAATCTCCTTCCTTATGTCACCTTACTATTACAATATAGTTATCTTAACAATACTCACCTTTTTGCCATTACTAGTTAAGGGTGTCCCTGCTCACTGCAGGGGGGCTGCACTAGATGACCTTTGGAGGTCCCTTCTGACCCTAAACATTCTATAATTCTATGATTCTGCTATTCTCCCATTTTTAGAGTGCAAATTCCAAGAACCAAGAAGAGAACAAAACTGCAAAGGATTACAGTCACCACTGAAATGAGGTGTTTTGTGTCCTTTAGCTTGTGAGAAACCCATGCTCATATGTTCTTGATTTTATTCCTGGTGGGAGGATGGAGGTCGGCATTTCTAACACTTCAGAGACTCATAAAAAATATCAAGGCAGTGGGCATGTGAGGAATCAGCTGGAAACTGTTCCTGACATGTCTTACATTTTTGTCCTTGATAGCAGTTTATCAAAACAAGTCATCAAGTGCTGTACCTGGAATTGTATGTAACTTGATAAGCAACCTCTAGTCAGACACCATCATCTGATAAAATTGGTCTTCAGCCACAGGGAACGTTTAATATCGAAACTTCAGCAAGAGTGAGGAACCAGTGACAGCACATAGTCCAAGAATTGTATGTTACATTTCCTTTGCTTTGCCCTTCACATCTCTGAGACTGTAATTGCTTTCTGCTTTTGCTTTGGTGATGATCCAGGTTACATAAAGACGGTTTGACTGGAAAGATTTGGATGATCTCCCAGTAGCTGGAAAGTAATCTTTGTGAAATGACAGAAAGCAATTCTTTTTCCCCTTTGACTTCTTCAACAAACCAAGTAAACTTTTTGCTTCGTTGGTTTCCATCCTCCTTGTGCCAGTCAGTCACAAAGATTCTGAGAGAGTAATCATAGCAACAAGATGGTTTCCCAGTACCTTCATAGCTCTTGGTGATTAAACATCTGCCACCATCCTGTGATAACTTTCACCAGATTTGCTGCACAACTTTCTTTTGTAGCTGGAAAACACATTTAAATACATCTGTAGTTTTGTCTGCTTCATTTATTTCAGTGTCCACTGTAGCAGGTCACCATTGCAAAATGTTTCCCAGGCAAAGCAGATGTTTTCTGACCCCTGCTGCAGCATCTAACAAGACTTCTGTCTCCACCAGTTGTCAGTAGGGCAGGATTTTGCCCTCAGCTTCTATGCCCAGTTGCTTAGACTTCAATAGACATTTTGGATATGCAGTACTGTAAGTGGATGTGTCTCCTGTTGATAGATTAAGGGTTTCAAATCCAGCAATCCCTAATCACTTTTCCAGACAGCAGCGCTTATCCGAAGTAAAACACAGCCACACAGAGTAATCTGTGGAGCAATCAGTGATACTGTTTCATAATAAAACCATTTGCAAGCAGTTTGCTCCTGGTTCACTGGTGTCATGACTTCCACTCTAACACGTTTATCCTTGTGGTGTCATCGTGGTTTATATCAATTCAATGGGACCAAATGCTCATTTTGCACACCCTCTTAAATATAGGATTCAAATTAAAGTCAGCATCATGTGAACGTTTACGTAATTCTGCTGCAAAAGTGCTGTTGAAAAGCTACTTAAAGAAACTAGCAGTGCAGCTTAAAGGTCTGTAGCACTGCAGGCAGAGTACAGAGTGGGAAACCTCTAGTTTTGATGAAGTTTTTCAGCAGATATAACAGTAAAGTCACTTCTTTTCAAATGCAGTTTACAATCCACTGCCAAGCATTGCAGCAAACTGCAGGAACAGCTGAGAATAGCAAAATAAGGCCCATCACAGAGCTCGTTCCAGTTTATGTTTCCATTTGCTCTTCAAACTGGATTTACTGAATACAAATATCAAAGTGTTATCATTTTGATTTTGCAAGAGGATCATCAATGATCTAATGCAGAAATATTGCCTCACATTTCTCTGCATTATTTCTTCTCTTAATGATGGTGTAGTCTATGGAAGGAGTGAGAGGAATAATAAATTATCTTTCCAGGTGGTGCTGGCTTCATTGGCTTTCATTGAAGCCAGTATGTGAAAAGTGGTAACAGTTAGGAAAATGTTCATGTTGATTATTATGAGGTAATTTTGAATAGTCTTCACATGTACATGCTTCTTTTTCATCCTACACTCTCACCTTCATTTACTTGACCCTTTATAAATCAAGATTCAAAAAAGTCTTGATGTCTTCTGTAGAAGAACTGTGGAAATAAATTAATTAATAGCATGAAACACTCTGGATCTGATGCAATGATCATCAGAAAACCAAGAAATAAAGTTCTATGGGAATTACTCGCTCACAGGGAAAAAAAAAGGACCCCACTGTAAAATTTCACCCCACTGTAATGTAAAAAAAACCCAACAAAAAATCAAAAAAATCTTTTGATGAAACAAATTTTTGGAAAACAAAAATTAAGCTTGAAATGTTTTTTCTGTCATAAAAGTCATCTATTTTATTTATGCAAGAGTACATTTTGTAATGACAAAAGGCAGTATGTTCTGTTTTGAAAAAAATAATTTAAAAAGGTTTTTTCCTTCCTTCCTTCCTTCCTTCCTTCCTTCCTTCCTTCCTTCCTTCCTTTTTACTTTGACAAAAGGTTATTTTTTGTGTTGGAAGATTTTCAATTGCTTCTACGCAGAAGGAAGTTAATAAATTCTCAGGGCAGTGCTTATGTAGTGTGCCATAAATAAAGCTCAGGGCGAGAGACTGAACTGTAAGTATTGAACAAATATCTGCTTATTAATTTTAAAGCAACCATCTGCTTTAATGAGGCAAGTGGAAAAAAAACCCCAACACAATAAAAACCTATCTTTAATTCCTATGAAGGATTAAACAAGGTAAACATTGTGCGAAGTTCATGATGGAATTTTCTAACTTTTGAGAGCTTTTTTTCATAACCTTAACATTATTTAAAACTCATCTTCTGCATGAAGTATATATATATTTATACATTTATACATACATATTTTTATATGTGAAAGGCTGAAGGAGCTGGGGTTGTTCAGCCTGGAGAAGGTTCCAGGGTGATCTTATAGCCACCTTCCAGTACCTGAAGGGGCTACATGAAGGCTGCAGAGGGGCTGTTTCCAAGGCCTGTAGTGAAAGGATGAGGGGGAATGGGTTTAAATTAGAGAAGAGTAGATTTAGACTGGTTATCAGGAAGAAGTTCTTGACTTTGAGGGTGGTGGATCAGTGGCACAGGCTCCCCAGGGAGGTGGTTGAGGCCCCATCCCTGGAGCTATTGCAGGTGAGGTTGGCCAAGGCTCTGAGCAGCCTGGGCTAGTTGAGGGTGTCCCTTATATAGGCCCTCTTATAGCTTTAGCACCCAAGCTTCTTGAGGGAACAAATTCCACAATGTATCTGTGTTACATGAGAAAGGGAACCCTTTCCTTTGGTTTCAGCTCACTGCCTCATTATGTAGAATATAAGACTGGAGGAAACCATCTAGTTGGTATTTGCACTGAGCAAAATTAAAGGTGACCTCAAGAGTGTTTTCGTACACCAGGGAATGTGGGAGTTCAGTCTGAGATGTCCACACACATCAAAGCCAGCAGAGTGTTTTCCAGCACTGTAAAAAAGGCCCTTTACTGTATAACAACTTCAGATGGCTCTTTTTGAAGCTGAAGAGTCTTAATCTTTATCAGTCCTGCTCCATATGTAAGCTTTCTCCTGCCCCCAATCACTCTTGTTCCCTTTATCTATACTTCTCACATTCTGCTGTTTCCTTACTGAAGAATGGATTTAGAGTTTCATGTACTGAGACAGCTCTACCTGGGTTGTATATATATCCATAATACTTCCCCAGTGTTATTTGGTACTGTGATGATATTTTTGGTCAGCTGCCCAAAATGGTTCAAAAAACTCTCTTTATTAAGTATGAAAATCTATTCAAATTATATCTATGCCAAGGAATTGGAAGGTTCCCAGTCAATCACTGGACCCAGTGTGTGCCCTGGTCCTGTGTCCCTTCTCCTAGACATAACCCAAGTACATATGGGTTTCCAGAGGAAAATCCAACCAAACTTTTGCTTGGGACAGTCTAGACACCAAGACTACATGGTGTGCCATGAAGCACACCCACCTTCTAGCCATGGCCTTCCAGTTTATCATTAACTATATGTATATACATGCACATAGATGTGACTTTTTGTTTGTGTGCATATATATATGTATAAGTTATAGCTTTCTTTCCTGAAGAAGTGGGTTTATCTTCTGTAATTGCCAGTTATTCTGTTAGTTTCTTCTTGGCAACTTTAAAATGCTTAAATAGATCGAGCACTACCAAATCTGACATGGGGGCAGTGATCTCAGCAAAGTCATGCATTTCACAACTCCTGGCAGTTGACTTTTGTTAGGCACTTAAACTGAGCCTCTACTTTGACAGGCCTTTTCATTTTAAGCTGGCATTAACTGACACCACTGAAAGCATTCTTTCCCTCCTTGCATTTGAACTAGCAGTGAACTACACTGGGGAACCAATCCAAGCAAAGAAAAAAAAAACCAAAACATTACAAAAGAGGAGAAAAATACATCATTGCTTACATGGGGACTTGTGAAGAGGGTAGTAGCAAGGAAGAAGGTCCCACTTCTTGTTGTTGGAGCAGCATGTTGCCCATCTATTTAAGCCACTACACAACAAGAAGTGGGGGAGGAAGACAGGCAAGAAGATTATTCCCCAATATACCATATTTATCTGTTTTACTACAATTCTGTTGTTTATTGTAGCTTTTTATCAGTTTGTCTGATACTGCATTAATATATTAATCTATAGTTCCCAAGATCACCCTTAAACTTCTTTGAAATAAATAAGATTCTGAGTCAGCAAAGACATTTCTTGTCTCAGTTGGAACAGATGCCTCTCATTCATTTCTATACTTAAAGAGATTTTAAATGCATATATTGAGAAGTGTTATTATTTGAATATAATGACCTTTAAAAAATCTGATTTTGCAATAAATGCAGCAAAAGCAGATGTAGAAAAAGACAAAAATATGTGTATGTGATGGCAGGAAAAGTAGTTGAATCATACAATGCTTGGGTAGGAAGAGACCTTTAAAGGTCATCTAGTCCAAGCCCCCTGCAATAAGAAGTGACATCCTCAACCAGATAAGGTTGCTCAGAGCCCCAGCAAGTCTGACCTTGAATATGTCCAGGGATGGGGCTTCCACCACCTCCCTGGGCAACTCTACAGGCTTGGTTGGGGAAGAGTGGCTGGAAAGCTGCCTGTCAGAAAGAGACCTGGGGATGCTGGTGGACAGATGGCTAAATATGAGCCAGCAGTGTGCCCAGGTGGCCAAGAAGGTCAACAGCATCCTGATGGCTTGTTTCAGTGCCTCTTCACTTGGCACTGGTGAGGCTGCACCTTGAGTACTGTGTTCAGTTTTGGGCACCACAGTACAAGAGAGATATTGAGGTGACAGAGTACGTCCAGAGAAGGGCAGCAAAGGCTGGCCAGGGGATGGGAGAACATGATTTATGAATAAAGAAAGGCTGAGGGAGCTGGGATTGTTTAGTCTGGAGAAGAGGAGGCTGAGAGGAGACCTTATTGCTCTTTCTCTATCACTACCTGAAAGGAGGTTGTAGTGTGGTAGGTGTTGGTCTCCCCTCCCAACTAGCAATAAGACAGGAGGAAAATGGCCTTAAGCTGCATCAGAAGCTTAAAAAAAATTCTTTCCAGAGAGGGTGGTTGGGCATTGGAATGGGCTGCCCAGGGAGGTGGTGGAGTCCCCATCCCTGGAAGTGTTTAAAAATCATGTAGATGTGGTGCTGGGGGACATGGTTTAGGGACCCTGGCAGTGTAAGGTTAATGGTTGGACTTGATCTTAAAGGTCTCTTCCAGCCAAATGATTCTGTGATTCTGTGATCAGGGAAAGTTTACACTGAATATTAGGAAAAATTTCTATACTGAAAGAGTGGTGAGGCCTTGGAACAGACTGCCCAGGTAGGTGGCAGAGTTACCATCGATGGAAGTGTTAAAAACATGTAGACAAGACACTTTGGGACATGGTTTAGTGGTTATGGTAGTGTTGGGTTGACAGCTGGACTTGATCTTAGAGGTCTTTTCCAACCTTATTGATCCTATGATTCTGATTTTTTATTATTGTTTATATTTACCTATTTCTAACAGCCTGTTATTCTGATAATTAGAATAGTTTAGGAGTGTTGAAAATTTTCGTGCCATTAAAATTAATCTTTTTGCAACAAAAATGTCTTTTATAAATTGATTTCTACTAGATTTAGATTAATATATACAATGAGGGAACTCTTCCACATTCTTGTTGATCATTCTCTACTACTTTGACACTGAGCATCAAGCTTTGATTAAATCTACATGGATACCTGCACACAGTATTTTGGAAAAGCTGGATGGTTTCTGTGGCTTGTCCTTGGATGAATCAAATTGCTGTCCCTGAAAATAGAGACAGCTCGCTCCCATTTCCCTGTGCTAAGCAAATTCTCTGTCTACCACATTTTTGTCATGAGCAAAGTCATGTTGATGTTACTTGTTAACACAGTAGCTGATCTCAAGATGGCACATAGAAGGTGGGAAATTTCTTTTGACAAAGATGGTGACAGCCTTATATTGATTTGATTGGTGTATCTTTGGTCTCTGTAATTATCATGCAATGTGGGAAGCTGTATCTATTAATGATCCAAGAGTTCTCAGATACCCTAGAAAAAGAAGAATTTGTTAAAGATTTTATGCCACGTTGCTGTATGATTTTTTGAATGGGCTTAATTTCTCTAGAGTAAATATGTGAAGGTTGAATTAGCAAAAAAATGTTACATATGGCAAGATGAATGAAGAATTAATAGAGGCAGCTCATCACAGCCAACTATCTAAAAGACTGCATAATTTATGATAAATTCTAACTCCCAATAAATAGCACAGAATCTGCCTGGATTGAAGCTCCAAGGTGAAAGTGGAAAATGTCTGGCATTTGAACTGTTTCACTGATCCCTATACCCCTCAACCCTGGCTGTGACATGTTTTAGGATATCAGAGGGTCTCTCAGGACACGACCACAATAATAATGAAAGATGCTAATTACCTCCATATGATCTGGATAAATCTTTCTTTGGAGGGTGATACCGAGACTAAATTTTTAGTCATAATGTTAATGACTGCAGCAAATGGCAGCTGGTGAGGAAATGCACAACTGGTCGTTCTGTTCTGTGTGCAGATCCTGGTTCAAAGCAGTGTTGTCCAAGAGCTAATTTGTACCAGTGACTATAAGGCACATCACTTCAGGAACAACACTAAACAAGCAAATCTGAAAGAAAAGAAAACAAGACCCCTCAATCACCATCATAATGTTTTAATTTACAAACCCAGCAAATAAAAAAAATGAAAGGAATCTCACTTAAATAAGATTAACTGGGGCAACAAAAGGATATACAGACACAATTTGTTTAAAAACATAATCTTAGAATCTCAGAGGAAATGCACGTAATACCTTAAAAATATCCTCTTAAAGCAATGAAAAAAAAATAAAATCAATAGAATCAAGAATCTCAGCCTTGGCCAGCAGCAATTCCCTTTTGGAGCCGTTGGTCATTGGCTCTATCTATTGGGGAAGGTTCTCACAGAAGCCACCCCAGTAGCTCCATGCTACCAAAACCTTGCCAAGCAAACCCAATATATCTACCTGCATTAAAAAAGATGCTTAAGGAAGTTTCTCTTGACAAGCAGCAAAAGGAAAATAATTTTTAGTTTTCAGAATTGGATCTTCACACCATTATTCATTATATTAGTGTGCAGAAAGCTCAGGCTAAGATTTAAATGCCTTGAGCACTGCTGCCTTATGGTTGTTTTCTCATTGTCTCTGCTCAAGGTCTCTCCACATTTTGTGTGAACATTTTACTGCAAAATTGTCCAGTGTGGAGATGACTCCATCTCACCTTTCACTTTGCATTTTTAGTCACATTCTTATCCAGTGAAGGAAAGAGAAAGAGGTATCATTATGTCTATGAAAATGAGATACTTTTGGACCATATCCTGTTGTTCTTACATTAAAAAATGGATTCATGCTGTTAAAACATCAAACTGAAGTGTGTTTATAGCACAGAGATCTCTTTAGTTAAACTGAAATCTGAAAAGGAAGGTTCCTCCATTGCTACCATATGTATGGTGTACTTATAACTGGTTCACTCTAAGTACATGTAATTTTTTATGTTTGTCCTCATTAACTGCTCACTTACTTGTAGCTTCTCCAAGGTCAGCCTTCCAGGAGCCATGGCAAATGCTGTACATAAAAATTGGCCTAGATATTTTCATTATCTTTATGCCTACACTTGAGATTTATATCACATGGCACAACTATCCCTGCAGTTTAAATAAACATATAATAGAGATAAAAATCTATATATTCGCTATTTTTCTTGTAGACATGCATGTCTTTATTTGGTATGACAATGAAATAGCATTTGAGAGGCTGGAGTTAAATCTTGGCTTTTTTACAGTCTGGCTTTTCATAAGTTAGTTACAGAATGGTCCCCAAAGAGATGTAGGTGGTGCATTATCTCTAAGTCTAGTGCAATATTTAGCTATCAGGATGATTTCTTAGAGGGGAGAATTAGTTGCATGGAGAGTACCAGTGCAGATAATGGGATTTCTCAACAGGATGCCCAAATCACCAATCTATAGGTGCACACCTATTTTTTTTTTTAATCTTTGGAGATCATAGTGCATTTAGAACTGCTCAGTCCCTCACTGTAAGGATACAGAGCAGCTAGTATCATTGGACTTTCAGTGAGGGCACCTCTTGTAACTATTGTTATGAAAATAACCAAAATGCTGCTAATAGTTAGTAAAATTCCAGACATCTGCCTTAATTTATCCTCAGAAAATTTTAACATTAGATGATGAAGATGAGATTTCTGCTGCACATTGATATGGGGTACAGCACCACTTCCTTCACATTTAATGCCAATTAAATGTCACAGAGTCCCCCATACCCTGGCTGCAAACCAGTGATAACTTGTCGGAGAGAGAAATCAAAACCAAAACTTCCAACCTTAACAAAAAAATAAATTAAGCAGGTGAGTTTGTACAGAGAAAACATTGTCTGCTTCAGGTAGATGTGGGATTAGAAGCACCCTTTTGCCCAGTGGCAGGGAAATAGAAATATGGTCCATTCTGTTTTTCTATTAATGATTAATAATAAATATATAGCAGTAATAATAATGGCAAGAATATATGGCTGTGTGAAAATGATCAGTTTGAATGACTCAACTTCATCAGTGCAGCCCTATTGAGCAAGGTGCTAAGCACTCTCTTTTTTCTCCTGTTGCATCTTGGAGGTGCAAGACCCCTGTATTTCAAATGAACCGTTTCATTCTAAAATACTCTGATAATTTGAATTATGTGAGCTGCTTGAAGATAGGCTCCATAGAAGGCATGTTAGCATGTTTTCTTTGGGCCTTTTTTTTTATTCTTAATAAGTCAAAAAAATTAGAGATATTCTATAATGTGCAGTAAATTGATAAAGGTAAACAGGGTATTTTTGGCAGGGCATTAAGCAAAATATCGACAAGATTTTTGATCTACATATCTGGCTCTACTGAAAAAATGAGACAAAAATAAAGTAAAACAAAAAATGTTGTGAACAAATTAATCTTTCTTGAGAGGAGAATACCTTAGTTTCCTCTTGCAATAATTGGAAGCATGGCTCCATTGCACAATATAATACTTGTCTAGGAGGAAAAAGTGTTTTCCTTTGAATACTACTATGCAAATATATTGTGCAGCTTGGCCTGTATACTGCTTGTAAAATTCTATTACTTATGGCTTACTGAGTTGTATTGTCTTCTGATTATAATGTTCTCTTACAAAGTACAGTGAAACTTTGCTCATAAAATCAAGGACATACAATATTTGCCTTTAGGTAAAACCAAAAATATTCCCTTTCCAGGTGAAGGTAGAGTTCATAGTGAACATAAAAACTAAAAGCTACTTTGCAAAAAGAAAGAATGCCAGAAAAGAACTTATTTCTGTGATGCTTAATTACAAAGAGCTATTAAACAAAGGTGATTTGCATAATACAGCTAGACAAGAAGCAGGTTTTTTTTCTTTTATATTACATAAAAAAGTAGATCAAAACTTGAATCAGAGTAAAAATTAAAGAAAATTTCAATTTTCAAATAAAAATCTAGTAATCTGAAAAAAAAATTCATTAATTAATTTGACATCTTTGTTCCAGTCTGAGCTTTAATATATTTATTCCTCTGAATTAATTTATACTAGAAAGCAAAAATTGGGTTGAATTGAAAAGAACCTTTTGTTTTGTAGTTTTTAATAGCTGCCATTTTGAGAACTTCCCACAGATCCCCCAGCAATGGGGACTTCAGCCAAAGGCAACAAAAATACTTGTNTTCAAGTGAAGAGTGGAAAAAAAAAACCCAAAACACTTGAGAAAACAAAATTTGTTGTTTCTTCCTTCAAACTATTTAGCTTCTGTACATATGTGCTTGACAGGAAGAGGATTTTATGCTATTTTATTGAAATCGAGTAAGAAAATAAAACCAATCTTTTACAAACCCCATACAGCAAACAATCCATGTGTGAAAGCTAATAAAAAGCTTTAATGGTTGGACTATCAGCTTCCATGCTATCACACACAGTTCTATTGTTCTGAAGACAGAACTGGAGTTTTAACTTTAGCATTAACTCAAATGGATATTAATCTTTTGGGTGCCATTTGGAAAGCAAGCTGAGGGGTGGAAGACAAGAACAGAAGTACATGTATTGTATATCCACAGGGCAAACCACTACTATACTTACAACTCTTTGACCTTGTGCATAAAGATGTGAAATGAGGCTTGAAATAAAAGAGAATGCAGTATGACGTGCAAGAGTTAAAAAACAAAAG